>VXAD01008614.1:668668-687109 GCA_013399195.1 Dicrurus megarhynchus
AAAAACTAAGGCCAGGGAAAAAAAAAAAAAAAGGGGGGGGGGGAAGGAATAACCCAAAAGCACGATTGTTTTCCTATTATGAAACCAGACACCAGATAAAGAAGCGTATTCACAATGTCCCCTGTACATGCACGCTCAACTAGGAACCTCTCTCTTTAAAGTGCGGTTTACAACACGTTAGACCAGGAATTCTAGGGAAAAGCACAGAGTCTTGGAGAAAAATCCCCTTAAACTTTATATGACGTCACTATCTGTCCCTGTAACATCTCCTCAACTTTGATGCTTATCCAGAAGCACTTTCAGGTTTTCTACTCATTCCCTCCTAAAAGAGACGGTCAGACTTTGGAATAAAAATTTGCCCAAGATGGCGAAAGGCTTGTTGTTTAGAGGGCAGAAAAATGGAGGATATTGTAATATACACAAAGGGATAAATTTCAACAACTCGGCCCAGCGCTGCAGCTGCTTGTTTCTCTTTACAAGGACGGGACACGCACAAAGCCGCGGACACAGGGGCCCGCAGTGAGCTGGGTGTGCGGAGCGGCGCCCGCTCCCGGCCCGCGCCGCGCCCCGCACCGCGCGGAAGGGAAGGAGAGAGAGAGGGAGCGCCTACTCACCCGCGCACGGGAGCGGGGGCTGCGCGGGGCCGCGGGCCGCTCGCGGAAGGGCAGCGCGTGCTCCAGCCGCTCCTCCGCGGCCGCTCCGCGCGGCTCCGCCTCGCGCCCGCCCTGACAGCCCCAGCCGAAGGGAGCGGGGCAGCGCCCGCCGCCAAGAGGGGAACGGGGCGGGAAGGCTGCCGGGAGCGGAGCGTACCGCACAGCGCCACACAAAAGAGCCGCCCGGTGGCCGCTAGCAGCCGCCGCGCCGCCCCGGAGGCTGCGGGCGTCCGTCGGCAGAGACGTGACCGGCGCCGCCCGGCCAAGGCAGGGGCGTGCGGCCACGAGTAAAGTTTAAAATCGCTCGGAACACGGCCGTCCCGTCTGCAGGCNGCGCACGGCGGCCACCCCCAGCCGGGGGGACCCTGGAGGGGGTCGTGGACCCCGCGCCCCCGGTGACGTCACCGCCGGCGCTCCCCACAATGCTGGCGGCGGGATTGTGGATCTCGCTGCAGGACCGGCGCCCGCACCCTACGTCCACTCTCGGTTTAGGAAAAGTTCTGAACGGCCCACGTTCTTCAAACAGCGACAGAAAGTTCCAGTCGGCGCTGGGTCATTTTTTAATGATGACTTTATCGGTCGAGGGAGAAACAAAGTTGCCCACCTAAAGAACCTACAGATTAAGTTCAGGTTAAAAAAAAATTAATAAAGCAACAATAGAATCGGTGGTATAAACAACTGCCGTCTACGAAAAAAAATAAAAAGGCGATCCACTTCTAAAAGAGGAGACATTTTAAAGAAGCAACGTTCAACTTTTACGTTCTTGAAGTACTAGATAAATTCATGTAAAGCAGACAACAAGGGTGGCGGAATTAAATTAAAATCAAGGGGAAGCATTAACATTCACCATCTATTGACACAAGAATTAAAATTAAAAATACATCTTTTAATAACAATGTTCTCGCCTTGCCTGAAAGAACCCATAGAGATTATTTGTAGAAAACTAAATGCTGTGCTTCCCTATACCAACCCTTCACACTACACACATGGTATCCTCCTTTTTTTTTTTTTTTNNCCGTCCCGTCTGCAGGCACCCCGGCCCCGGCCCTTCCACGGAACTCACCTCCACGCAGCCACTCCGCCTCCCGCCCGCAGCCCTGCCCGGGCAGGGCCCCGCAGCGGGACTCGCGCTCGGCCCACACAACAAAGGGGCGATACGCACCGGCGGGGACGCGGCCGGCGAGGCGGGCGCTACCGGGCTCGGGAGCCCCGGCGCGGCAGAACGCCATCCCACCTCAGCCACTCACCCGGGAGAAGCTCCGCCGCTCGGTGCGCGGGATGCGCGGCTCTCACTCTCCCGCTCTCTCCCCTCCGCGGTGCGGTGCGGTGCGGGCGGNCAATAGAATCGGTGGTATAAACAACTGCCGTCTACGAAAAAAAATAAAAAGGCGATCCACTTCTAAAAGAGGAGACATTTTAAAGAAGCAACGTTCAACTTTTACGTTCTTGAAGTACTAGATAAATTCATGTAAAGCAGACAACAAGGGTGGCGGAATTAAATTAAAATCAAGGGGAAGCATTAACATTCACCATCTATTGACACAAGAATTAAAATTAAAAATACATCTTTTAATAACAATGTTCTCGCCTTGCCTGAAAGAACCCATAGAGATTATTTGTAGAAAACTAAATGCTGTGCTTCCCTATACCAACCCTTCACACTACACACATGGTATCCTCCTTTTTTTTTTTTTTTTTCCTCTTTCTTTGGCATAGTCTCAAACTGAAGCAGGGTTAAAGTACACCGCAAGAGCCCAAGGACTGCTCCCTACACACCATAACACTATGAAGTCACACCACAGTGCAATGAAGAAAATCTAAGTGATTTCAGTATGAGTTGGTAAAAACATACTCGCAGAATTCAAGAATACGTACAGCTTGTTAACCTTGTTAAATACTACATATAAGAATTTTTAAAATCAACAATATTTCTAAATGAAGTCGATCTATGCATAAGGAAATATGCACATGTAGAAAGATGCCATTGTCTTCTGATTCCTCTTCAGCCACTGGCTGCGATTTTAATTGTGCTGGAGGATCTTCATTAGTATTAACACATGGGGAGATTTCACAAAGCTGCTTCATTAGGGAAAAAAAAAAAGGCCTGGCAGACTAGCTCTTTTTGCATGCAACGAGAATGTCAGCCTTACCTCGGTCATTTGTAACATAATAAGTGCAAGCACAATGATTGCAATGCAGGAACATTGGGGGAAGGGCAAAAACACTGCCTAATACGGATATGAGAAAAGAAAGCTTCTCATTACACAGTAAAATTTATGCTAAAAATTAGTGAATATGATGTCTCGTGAGACTCATGCTAAATACATTAACGTGCTGATATGTTTTTAAGTATTATTTTCTTACCAGGCTATTTCATTCCAAGGATTCACATCCAGCAGCAAAGGTTTCCTAGCATTTATTGATTTTTTTTTTGTCCACCACATTCCCGGAATACAGATTTTAATCATTTCACTACACCACACTCAGTAATTTCATTAAAAAATGGAAGCTTCCATCCCCAGAAAGGCATTTAATTTCAATGACACACAATTTCTTTTAGCAGCAAACTGCCTCAACAGTAAAAGCTGGCCTAAGGTTCAAATGCATAATTTAGTCCCAAATTCTCCATGCTCTGCATTCCTTTGAAGCTATAATTTGACTAACTACCTAATAACTGTAATAAGGACAATGATTTCCTTATAATATGTTATTAACCCACATTTAATTAACTCAGAGGCTGAGCTCTGTACATGTTTGATTGGGTCAGTACCTCTCTAACCTCAAAATTTACTAATAATGCTCTTAAAAAAAGAGTGTGGGGTAAGAACGAGTATAGATACAATAAACAGCTGCTTTGCTCAGAATGTTATCCATCAAAAGCTCACACATTTTGCAATACAACAGCTCTGTCACTCATGAGATAACAGAATTTTGTAAGGGGAAACAAACAATGGATTTAGATAATTCACTATCAAATTTACTGGCTGTTTGGTGCATACTTAGTATTGCTGCTTATACCATTTAAAAGAAATTCTAGTATGCATTATTATTACAACCTCTCTAAATAACCATTCTAAATATATTTTTTTGTTGTTAGTAAGAGGATTTATAGTATCTTGTGACAAAAATGTGTTTGTTTGGACAATGTTATGTAATCTTTGTTTTCTGTAATGCTCAGCAGGACAGAATTTAATCAATGTGAGCACAGAACCACAGGTCCAAACACATATTTCTGTTCACAAAGTTCAGTCAACCATCCAAATTTATACCACTGGTTTATATTTGTCATCAAAACATGAACAATATCTTTCTCACTGTACTGAATATTAATTTGGCTTTCAGTCACTATTTAATATAGTTTCAGGTAGCAATATAGTATTTTATAGTCTACACCAAAATATGTTTTAAAAGTTACAGCTTTTCCACTAGTCACAAACAAATCAGTTTTACTACTGCAAAACTTACTAAGGTTTTAAAGACATATTAACAATTCCTTTGTTTTAATATGCTTATTCAACAGAAGCTGTTGTTAGTGGATCCTACTGATGCATTTAAAGTGATTAACTATTACATCAGAAAGGTCCCTAGCTTTCAAATTTGGCTGTTCGCCCTCAGGCAATATGAAAGCCGTAATTCTCAATTTTAAAAAATGCAAATTCAAACTGCAGCACATATACTACAAAAACAGGATTCTTTTTTCTTTTGCTTCCTATTCATGATGAATTAATTACAAATACAGTTAGCCTTCGCGTTCATTTCAGGCTTCCAACATAAATACCATTTAAAAAAATACACCATGCCAGAGTTTTGTAGTTCCATTAGTATTTTCTGCTATGCTTTTTGACCCTGTCGTTATATTTTTTTTTAACTAGCCGCAATGCATTCATAATCTTAACTGCTGAATTGGGAGAAAACAGAATAAAATAAGCATCGTATTTACAGACACGTAACCTAACATTTGAATAATTACACTGATGTTACTAGGGCCATTTACATACCATACATAAATGTCTGGAAGGTCAAATCCAAAACTCCTGTGGGACTACAGAGGTAGAGCTCACTGTAATGATCTCTCCAAAGGCACAGCCAGTTTAAGAGGTTTCTCTCTTCTGCACCTCTACTCACAGGCTATCAGCACAGGTTTACAGCCCTTCATTTGTAGCAGTCCAGCTGTTTGTGGGGCAACACTAAAGTTAAAACTCACACAACATTTCCAAACTCTGATCCTGTAACATGATCTGTTCTAGATAGACCTTCTGATACACCTAAACAAACAAAATGTCTTTGAAAGCATTTTAAAAGGCTACGCGGTATTCACTAGGGACTGGAAACTATATTATATACTTCTGTTAACAGGTGTCCTGTGCACTATTTGCAAAGCATGCATTTTATTATCGTAAAACATATTAAAATAGATTGGTCACAGTGTAAGGACCAGCAGAAAGTTACCATCAATCAAAAATAACAAAATTTTTACAAGGCTAGTAGGGCTAGTCCTTCCCCTGAGGAAGGGTAGAAATAGTTAGCATTTAATGAATGCTATTAATTTAAAAAATTAAAAGGTTCTTTTTCATAAAAACCTGAATATATCACTCAACTGTGGTGTGCAATCTGTTTTTTAAAACATTACATTCAAAAACATTGCAAAGCCTTTTTGCTGAATTTGCTCTGTGTTTAGGAGGTTTATTGTCATCACAGATACTTGTCAGCATTTGCAGAGGGTATGCAACCACTCTCTGATAGCTATTTAAAAAATTTAACATGTCTAAGTACTCCTGGCTTTACGCTCTTATACACGTGGTTTTATTATGCCATCCTGGAGTGCTCAAATGAGTATCTACTTGTCTTCACTACAATGAATGAGGGTCGAGGTACAAAAGGCCAAGGAATGCTTAAAAGCATAAATAAATTTATAAAAAGTATAAAATGAATATAATAGTTTTGCAACCGGATCAATGTGTTCACCACTAAGTTGCTTTCATTAAGAAATGCTGTGTAATTGTTGAAAATCAGTATGTAGGTAAATTTTCTTTTAAAGTTTTGCAAAGGTGCTGAACTAAATTAATGCCAGAGCAGCCATAACTGGTTTGCAGAAAACACAGCTATGAAGAACCAAAATAAGAACTTCTGAAGGATGAGAAAGAGTCTAGACTGCAAGAATCTAGACTTCACACAGTCTATAAAAGCCTAGAAATCTTCCCTAAGGATTTTTTGCATCAGCCTATGTTACAGACAACTTACCAAATACACTTCATAGAAAGCACATTCTTCTTAGAACAGATCTCACTGTGGAGGTGAAAGCAGCTATGCATTATTTCCCTTCACTTCTAAATTGTTAAAGGATACTTTGGTTCATCATAAAAGATAGAGAAATTTGTTTTGCCAATCCCATTTTAGCAGTATCTCATGCCCCAGCCTTGCCTTCCCTAGCTCCTCCAGCATCTCTTTCACGTCTATGATGAAAAAGTCTTTTTATTAACCAATTAAATCTCTAAAAGTGAGAAATGCCAGTTCAATCTAAACAATTAAAATATTAACCCTTTGCAAGTATAGAGAAAAAAGAATGTTTTTCACTAGGTCCCTTCTGTACTGGTATTCCTGTTAAATTTTACAGTTAAAATATCTGGCTCTGTCTTGTACTCAGAACCAATGTTGGATTTTAAGTACAAGGGTGCTTTTGACTGCAAGTTGTTTAGGACATATATCCAGGAGGTTGTACTTACCCTTGGAATGAATGAAAAACAAGGTCATTTTAAATGCTACAGTCAGGCAATAAATTACCTCTACATTAGAAAAGACTTAGATTACATTTTTTTATTTGACTGGAAAAGCACCAACCTCACCGACAGCAATATTAGCAGATAAGGGAGTGAAAATCTTTGATTACCATGACAGCTCACATTGTTCTATCAAAATCTTTGCAAATTAAAGTGAGCAAAAGACATACATAAAAACAAAAAAATCAGGGATTACTTTTGTACCATTTTTTCCCTAAGTGTTTTAGACGAACTAATGCAAGGAAATACTAACTTGCAAATTCTTCCAAAAAATGGATGCTTTTTGCTATTTAGGCATATTTGGCATTTTCCCTTCCCTATGTAAGTCTAAAAAATACCTTATATAATAACTTGGTCAATTTTCTTATGCCTACAAAGCTCTCTTTTCTTCTGGACCAAAACTGAAGTTAGTTTTCCCTGATCAAAGGATGTAGTGTGGGGTTTTTTTCCTGTTGCTTCTTTAACCTCAAGGATGCAAAAAGGCCTACCTCAAAATTTAGTGTAGATCCGTAGTAATTACACCTACAAGTGAAAAGAAGCTCTTTCAGGGTGGAGCACAACAGCTGTTACAAAGCAGACAAGACTACACAATAGTTTAGGACAGGAAGTGATGGCATCTCTTATTAAACTATATTTAAGCAGGAAATAATCTTATGTAATTAGCCAACTTGGAACCTGGCCAGGTCACAAGGATTAAGAACTCTTGCAAAAATTTCAGCAGAGTCTTAGTTAATTGTCCATGAACTTAATCTAAAAGCATAGCATATTACTACTGCATATATAGTGCTGTGGCAACAAGAGCTGTGGCAAATTATTTTGCCAGTAGATACATTTTCAAGTTGCACTTAGGCTATTAATGATGTTGCCTTTAGCGTACTTTTAATATTTTTATCCATAAAACACCATCCAGTTGGCTACCTTTAAAGCGACATCAAATTTACACATATTGTCTAGTTGATTTTTACATATTAAAACAGAATAATGCAGGACACCAACACTGTGACACAACACAACAAAGATTTTTTTGGTGGTTGAGTGGTTGGGTTTCTGGCTTTTTCTTTTTTTTTTTTTTTCAAGAGACACATCCTGTTCAAGTTTTATTTAATTAAGATCTCTCATGCCTGCAAAACCTATAGTTTCAAGGCAGAAACTGGCCTTGCTTAGACAGTTCAGATTCTTCAGCTGCTAGCTCTTCTCTTAGTCTATACTTACTGTGTTTGCAATGTTGCGAAAGACATTATAAACCCATTTCTATATTTTAAGACCTTGGTGATGCATCCATAAACCAGAAAATAAGTAAAACAGAATAAGGATTACTGCAAAAAAGCTAAGCTGGAGGATAAATGCGCTGACATTTCAGCCATCAAGATAATGACTCTCACAACAATACCACTAATTGAAGGAAATACAGAGGACACGGGTCTAATGTCCAAGAATGCCCTTAGCATAACAGAACCAACCCATTAGTATATTTAATTTCCCCCTAACATCATAAATGCTATTCTAGATGAGAGCTATATTTAAAGGTAAAATATACAAAGGCCCTTAGAAGTTGCATCCACTTGCTCTTTCTTCATTGCCTTACAAACAGTAACTCTTAAATTAAAAAAGTACTGATGATTATGTCCTTTTTATAGACAAGGATTGAGGTAGACAGAACTAAGAGCTGAAATTATAAGCCTGTGATTCTAAATCCTATGAATTTCCACCTTCCAAACATTAGAAAAAAGCTTTTTAGGAATAGTTTTGTACCGAGATTAGTTGTACATGTTGGTAAAGAAATACATATTCCATAAGCTGATAATTTTCTAGGAATTTATAATACAATTTTTCAGAGAGTTCAGAAGTAATATTCCCGAATGCAATACTATAGCCATTTAAAAAAAAATGTTTTTCCTGTCTCCGTGTCTACAGAAGCTCTTGCTAATCCATTATTTCTTAATCCAAGCACATTTTCTGCATCATCTGTTTGATGTCACATCTATTTGCACCATCTTAGAACCCTCAGAACGTTATCACCACGCATGTCACAACATAACCCAAATAAAGATCAGGCTTCTTTCAGGACTACAGAATGCTGAACTACAGATCTAGAGATTATTATTGCAACTATCAGAACCCGAATATTTTTTAAAGTGTTTCTGAAAAGACTGCAACATGTAGTATGGAAATTTTATACCGTTTTGTACCTAATTAACTAACATTTCTTTGCAGGAAAGCAAGCATGAAAAGGACCTTTTCCATACTACTGAAAATTCTGAACACCCTACACTTATAGTTATATATTTGGGGATATCTTAGGCAAAAAAATGTGTAACAAAAAGCTATTTAATGTAACTAGAATAGTAGAAAGCTGCCATACATGTATTGATAACTCAAAACTTCCAGAGTCTTGGCCTTTCTTGTACCTTTTGCCTTCTTCTCTCCCTGCAGATTATATTAACTTCCTTTGTTGAAAGTCAAAAATGCATAAATTCATTACTATCCACTACAGAGATCTCTATGACAAAGCCTTACCTAAATCACCTGCTGGCATGGTAAAACAACTAACTTGTACTTCTGTGAAAGCTCATAAGAATTATCGTAAGTGGGAAGGGTGTATCATGTTTGAACTTTTTATGACTATAGTAGATAGTATTCTCAAATTAAGCATGTCATTCCAAATTTTATCTTCTAAAAATTCAGTTTTCTGATGACATTTTGATCATAGAAATCAATAAAGATTGCTTTGATGCTTCTTGTGTCATTATGTTTTAACATAAACAGAGAAATACAAAAAAAAGCCCAAAACATTCCAAGTGTCTAGTCTTGAATGTCTACATTAACTCATCCTCAGCAGATATAAATACAGCTGCATTTATGCATCTCATAAAAGATTGCATATGTTCATGAAGTGCAAGAGTTAAAAATAACCTCGATGCTTTTCCCAGTATTTTTAGCAGGCTATAAATACTTAATTCAATCTCATTTTCTGTAGTACTTTAGCAGTTTAGGAAAAACTTTAAACAGCTATTAAAAAAAAAAAAAAAGGCAAATAGTGGAATACCTTTGGAGTCAATGACAAGACCCTGCATCTTTTCCCTGGGTTTACCATATTAATGGCCCTTGGCCCCCATTCAGCTGTGGCTGTAATTTCCATCTGTTAAAGACAGTGCACACATTGGAGCCGACGTGGGTGTTCACAGTGTTAACACCGTCAGAGGTGAAGCAGCACGCCAGAGAGCGCCTCAGAGCCTCCATCACCGCCGAGGCCAAGGCTGGCTCCCAGTTGCGCACGCTCCCCTTGCACTCACGGCTCTGAGGACCAGGCCCGCTGGCAGCTCGGACAGCACGGCGGAAGTGTCACCCCCCGGCGCCATGGGGGGACGGAGAGCCGGCCGAGCCCTCACCGCGCCTCGGGTCCCCGGCGCCGTTCCGCACGCCGTCGGGCCGCCGTGGCCCAGCTAGGCGGCCGTGGCCGGCACCGAGCCCGTGAGGGAAGCGACGATGGCCTGTAGTGGTGGCCTGCACTGGGGCCCGGCCTCTGCAGGTGAGCAGAAGTGGCCTGCACTGGGGCCCGGCTATGAGGGCAGCCGTGACCTCACAGCCCAGTTGCTCAGCAAGGCAGCGTGGACAGGTGGCCCCAGACTAGGCAGACGCTGCCTTTTGGAGTTTGTGTTCCCACTCCCAGACTAGCTGCAGAGTGACTGAAGCACTTGGGTCCAAGTTCCGTCTTGGTTATTAAACAATAGCTCTGCTTGAAGTTGGGTTTTGCTCACGTTAATTTGACTGGAGGTGACCTCATGCTCAACTGGAGTGGTTTATTGCACAATTAAATTTTCTCACCTACTTCACTGGCAAGGATTCTTCTTCAAAGGTGAGGCTTACAGGCGAATTGGTGTACTTGCTTCTTAAAAGGCTGTGTTTTGTGAAAGCACTATGAAAAACTTGGAGTAATGGCAAAGAATTATTAAAAAGGCTTGATCTCTACTAGATGTGCTATCTGCTGTCAAAAATCAGTGTTGGTAGAGGCAGTTCAACAAGATTGTCCAACACTGAACATTGTTTGAGAGTAAGAACAAACTGCCAACAACAGGCAATTTTCCATTGCAGACTAACCTGAAATGATCTCATATGATATGAAATGATACTTCAGTGCGCATGGAAGGCAGAGAGGAAATCTGTAGATGCTGATGACTGCAAGAAGGAAGATCAAGGTAAGTCTCAGACAACTTTAAGAGGTAACTAAATAGTATCATTATAGTTCTTCAGTCAAGAGATCTAGAGGGTGTCAATGAAACTGCTAGCAAAGAATTCCCATAGTTGTATTTGAAATCTATCATTAAGCACGTCCTCAATAGTCTGTCTTTTCCTTCATGGGCATTTATTAAGAAAAGGTGTTTACTAAGGGTAAACAAGTTCACTGAACTTGGAACCTATTCTTACCAAGCATTAATTTTCTGTCACAGAAAGTACAAAAGCTTATACGTCTGCTGTTAGACCTTGAGCTATGCATTATTTTTTACTAGTATTTTTCCATTTACTCTACCAAACGGTTCAGTTAAAAATACGGGGTTTTATTTTCCCCAGCATCAAATATATTAGTTCCATTCTCTGAGCCTAACTTCCTAACTTCCTAATCCTAACTTCCACCGATTTGTCTCGAGTCAAATGAATTGACAAAAGTAATCTGAGTTTTGATTTCTTTGCCCGCCTCCTGCTGAACGGTATTAATTTTATCGACTGATACGAGGTCCTTTCATAAAAGTGTGAGTTCTATAAGCACACCAGAGGTATTTACTATTAGCTATGAAGTTACTTCTTACAGTTGTCTGAGACTTACCTTGATCTCCTCTCTTGAGGTCACCAGCATCTATAGATTTCTTGGCTGTCTTCTATGTGCACTGAAGTATATGGAACCAAAATAAGTTGGTGAGGGTGGGGGTGGAGTGTGCAGGTTCCTTGGCCTAGCCAGCCTAAGCTTCATACACAATTTCAGGAAGTTGAGAAATAGGCTTTTTGTTCTCAAGTCCAAATATTAGTTGTATTTCAACTAGGACTAAGTTGAAAGCCCAGCATAACTGGTGCACTAAAAGCTTAGGTCTCGAAAGTCTGGCTTGGTGCAGCCAGCCCGGGAAATTAAAACTTCCACACCTGCCCATACATTCTTAATTTGAGTGGACGTGAATTGGTGTTCATGAGATCCCCTTTAATCTGATCTGTTTGAACTGCCGTCACATTCTGTAGTTTCATTTATATGAAATCACAGAATGGTTTGAGTGAAAGATCATCTCATTCCTATGAAGATGTATGCAGAATAGTAAGTGCAGCCACTCAAAATTCCAAATATCCTTCTTTTGTGAATGTTTGAAAATCCACACCGGAGGACAGTACTGGGGTTGCTTATATGTACAAGACCTTCCTCACAAAAGACAGCTACATATTGATGCATATTGATGTATGTCTAATAACACTCCAGGGCAGTAGAGATTTGGATGGCCAAGGAAGAGGTATCTGGCTTCCTAAATTCTGGGTGGCAGCTATAAAACAGAAAGAAAGAAGAGACTTTTGGTGGGGGGAGCAGTGAAAATTGACACCTTTGATTCATATTCTATCAGTTTAAATTTTTTGGAAAACTGAATAGACAAAAATCTAGGATTCATCTTTCTGAAAGAGACTACAAAGTTGACAGCTAATTAAATGTCAATCATCCATGGAGCTGAGCAGGCCTAAGGAATTAAAATTAACATATGTTATAGAAATAATCCTGTACTACTTTATGGGCCTTACATTTTACTATTATAGCAACAAATATTTTCAAGACTGCACGGACAAACTCTCTGAGCTAAGAATACAGGACTAAAGCGGCATGCGTGACATCAGTTTGGCCTCTTTGTTCTCATGAGCTTATTATTCTAGTGTAGTTTGGTGGGGTGTTAGGGCAGTAGACAAAGGAGGCAGTTGTCTATTCAATTCCTGATCCAGTTGCTGCAAAAGTTGGACCACAGAATGAATGAAATATCGAGTTGCTGGTCTTTAAGTTAAGGAAAATGAAAACCACACAGGAGAGCAGGCTTTTTGTCTCAACCTCTGGCATGAAATGTTTTTTATTAAACTGAATGGTCAGTAATTAATCTTTATTACCTAAGTATGCAATTTGACCACCTGTTTTCTAAAAGTATAGGGTATTCACTAGCTTCAATTCACAGAAATTTTGAGCTGTTTTTTGAGCAAAGATCTTCACCAAACACCAGTGCTTGACCTGAGCATCCAAACTAGTCAAGCAAAGTTAGCAAATACATACTTTAATATGCCACATATGAAAACTGATAAAATCATTCATAATACATATAAACTAGCATGCCAAATCAGGACTACTTTATTCCAGGATCAACTCTCACATAAACATGGCCTAATGACCATATGAAAAATAATTTGTTTAAATTAATATCTGCTCTTGTTCCAGATTAATTTTAACCTGTAAAAAAAATCATTACTTATAGCCTACTTCGTGTCCCTGAATTGATAAATTTCTTATGTGCCTTAGTAGTGTGTACATTACTACCATACAAGAAGTAGAAGCTTGATGTCCTTCTTCATTTTGCACACACAAGCAACTATGATAATCTGGCTTTGTATTTTGACTTCAGTTGCTTTCCAACAGAGCAATTCATTTACAGTCAATGCAATAACAAACGCAGGAAGATTTATTTAAAATACCTCCTTGTAATCTGATCTGTATTGCCATTGCTACAATTACACAGCAGCAATTTGACTGGAGAGGTGTTTCATTAAAGATTCCTGTTCTCAGAGTGCTGGCATTTTTGACAGAATGATTTTACTTAGGCATCTCAATCCAAAGGTGATTTTCGTTACTGTTGCTTTGTAAGCATGGCAAATTAAATCAAAAATATTTTCTCTAAGTCCTCATTCTGTGAAAAGGTAGTGAATTTTTTATATTTTGTCACTAATTTCAGGAGTATTTTTGTCTCTATAAATTAAACATTTGGTCTTTCATAAGCTTAGTTCTTATTTAAAAATCCAACTTGTTCAAGGAAATTGAATTAAAAATAGATATTTTAATCTAAAAACTATGTAATAACCCATGCATTGATTCTATGTCCTATCTCCTATTAACCCTCGGTTAACTATAGAAAAGCTGTAATGTGGCCTTTTGGAGAGGGAAAAGAAACTAGGCTTTGCTAGTTCCAGTAGCCATAGAGCTATTTTAATTTGTGTTTATTGATGTCATTAAAAGAAATTTGAATAATTATGCTTGCACAAAATGCAAGTTTTCAGTAAAAAGAACAATCAGGAAGGCACTATTTCCATGGGGTTTTGTCCTTTGACTCCTCTCTTATCACGGTAGTCCTGTTTATCCCATCATCCCTTTGGTATGCTTTCCAGGACTGGAGACAACACGTTATGCTAATGTAAATCCATGAGGGTTGGCTGGCCAGGAGGTTTGTTCTGACCAGAATATACAGCATATGCATCCTGCATTCTTTTCTTCTCTCAAAGTATTAATTCGTATTAGTCTCCTTCATGCTTGTAAAGACCCAGCGGCCGAATGTGACCTCCAATAAGTTTTCTTGCTTTGTCTGCTTTTACTGCTCATTCAGGATCTCCAGTTAGCATCTCTGTCGCAACAAGCAACTTCTCTCTCTGTCTGTTTAGGCTCAGATCTAATAATCTCCACTCCTACGCACCTTGGGTTTATCTCTCGAATGGCTACTATTATTTTGGCATTCGCCTTTGCACAGTCACTGATTTTCAGAAAACTTGCAGGGACACAGATTTCCATCCATCTTTCAAAATGGGTTGAAATTGGTCAAGACAGTAAACAATGGGACTGGCAAGGCATTTGTATGAGCCTCATTTCCTTGTGAAAGCACAATAGAATTATGTCTCTCGACCATGCTGGTGCAAGTACTGTCACCTCTGCAGGGGTCAGTGGCTCCAGATACAGGGTAAGCAGAGATAAACAGTTGCCCCCTTTCAGAACACGCCTCCATCATAGTCTATCTGTCCATCAGACCTGGGCACATCCACTGCTGGGATTTTACAAGAAGTCTGTAACAAAACACTGGAATTTATGTATGCTAAATGTTAATATTAGACATGTAAGTGTGAAGGAAAAAGTAACTGGTGAATGGCTAACATAATTATTCCTGTCTTTTTCAAGTCAGAAAAAAAAAAGGTGGCAACCAGGAATGGCAGAGGTTGAAAGTAAACCTTACTGGAAAGGTAAGGCAGGAGGCAGACGTGTGCATGGAGAAAGGAAGAAAGCAGGCAAAAACACGTAGGTATTTTTGAGAGCTATGAGTTTCTGATATGTGCAAAAGATCGTTCCTAATGTAAACAGAGGCATGTTGCTGGGGGGAAAATTACTTAGGGCTATGAACAGAAATATCTTACCAGAATTTGTTTCAAATTATTTTTTTAAGATTTACTCTGATCTTCGCTTGAAGTTAATTTCCTTGGCAGGAGCAGAAGCCTGTCAAGGTGCACTTTAACACAGTGCACTTAAACTAACAGACTGGCTTACTACCTAAAACTAAGCAGGTAAGGTAAATTGACTATGCAAGACTAAGGTGTGAAACTCTTTTAGCAATCATCTAGACAAAGGAAATAATTGCCACGCATGGTAAATAGTTTCGAAAAGGTTTCATTTTAAGTAGGTAATTGGTAAGAAGACGGGCTGCTGACTCCTGGCATTTGCGTGTTTCCCAGCAGCATGGTACTACCTGCTTTGCTGGATACTTAGTGGATGCATGCAGACAACTGCATGCTCCTCCAAGAATGCGTATATATTGCTGTTTTTTTATTGCAGATCATTGGATAAGATGCTGAGATAGATATAATTTTTAATATAATATTTTTAGTACAAAATGGAGGCAATTTCCTCAAAATAATGAGACTCTTTTTTCCAATTTTTTGCATTATTCCTATGCTTTCTTCCGTTAGCTTCATTTCCATGGGATAAGGACACAAGTTTCTCATGTTTATTCTTTTTACTTTGACAATTCTGGTGGTTTCTCCTGTGTCTTGATTTGTTACCTCTAACAGGATACTCCTTTTCCTCATTGTAAAGTACCAATGGAAAGAAGCATTTATTTGGCAAAAGTAGGCAAAAAGTAAAATAAATAATTGGTCTAGTATAGTGTTAAACAAGCTACCCTACTTCATATTTGGAGCATCCGCAAATCAATCAATATGTATATACAACATAGGGGAAACAAAGAACACAGAAAACAATTTTACTACTTCAGAAAGAGATGTGCAACAGAAGTTGGGTGGAATAAGCAGACTGTGATTAAGTGAATTATTGCATTATTGGTTACCTTTTCCCCGTGTCATAATGTCACTTTTTCTACAGGCAATGGACTTAGCTCACAGTGCAGGATTTTTTTCCAAATGCTGGATCAACAATACTGCCATGTCTTAGCACGTGAGTGAAGGTGAGCACAGAAAGCTCCACCAATGGTTTTAGGGATCATTATCACCAATATCTCAGGCCAAGATAATAACTACCCATCTGATGAAAAGTCACTGCAAAAAGCACCAAACTTATTAGTAAACAAATCTTTGGAGAGACATAATTTAACCTTTCTTTTAGTCTGAGGTCAAACCCAGCCATTTGGATCCTTATAAAGCACTTAATATTATGCCAGTTAAATAGGCACCAGTGAGCCCAAGGTTTTGAACATCAATTTTATCCAGACTTTAAAAATCCTGTGTGAATCTTCAGATGGCTCCAGGCTTTTAAAAGTCTAGAACTGTTGTCTAAATGAGCTCTGGCAGAAATTCTGAGAAGGTGTAATGTGCAAATTCAGTTCTAATCTGGTCATCTGTGGCTGGCTGGCTGGCCTGCCGGCCTGACTGCTGGCCTTCTCAGTCACTATTTGGATTCAGGGACATAATCAATGTCAATTGCATATATTTGTTTCGGATAATTGTTTGAATGACTCTTTATCATAAAATAAGCATTAACAGGTTGTCCATCAACTATGTTTCAACCTATTACACCTGTAACCGGTTATGTTAGAACTGGCAATGGGGAATGCAGACTGATGATTTTAAAGGAGTACACTGTATTTGTTTTCACCTCTCACTTGCAACTCGTAGAGTTGGGTGATGGAACTGAAATTATGTGTTTGTTTTTCTCTTCATTATTTTCTCATATGGAACTGGCAGTCATGCTTATTTACTAAAGCAAACAAAAGAACCTATTGTTTTGATATGTAGGATACTAAGTTATTTAACTAATTCCATGAATGTGCCTTAAGTTATGAGAAATTATGAGTATTTCTTACTATATTTGCTCTTTGTCTTATTAAGGGACAATAATGTAGAGGCTATGTGTATGACACCTTCCAAACAAAACACATTCTAAATTTAATTGTGCGAAGTGTAATCACGGGAATCTAAATTTATTAGCATAAGAATATTTTAATTCTGCACAATAAATAGAAGCAGGCTGGGTTATGTTATAAATAATGTAAGATATAAACTCTCTTTTTATGAGACCTTTATTTTGCTCTCCACAGCTAGATTCAAATTCTGGGATTCTAACTTCACAGATAAACAATAATCCATAATTCAATCCACCTTTCCTCAAATGTAAATATTTTTCTTACTGAATCTACATTATTTAAATTCCAGACAATATTACTTGTTCAGCAATATGCTAAATTCTTGTTATAGTCTGAGATTAGAAGACAGGTATCTTGAAGAAGAAGCAGGAGACAGTCAAAAAATCCATGACTGATTTCAAAGCTGACCAATTCTTAATTGACTGAGACTCAGAAGGCATAAAGTGACATCAACCTTTGTGATTGTAACTGAATAGAAAGGCTCTAATATTTTATGAAAAGAATCTTTAACATTGATCATGACATATAAACAAGGCCAATCTGGTGGTTTTGCATGCATTTACATGGATGCAAGTCTTATTATCAAGGGATACAAAGAAAAATAGTAAATTTATTAGAAGATGCAGGTGCAATGGATATTTTCAAAAATTAAAGTGATTAACACATCCCCGGTATAAACACTCAGCTGTTTCTGTGATGTAATAAGTGACCTTGTCCTTCTCATATAACTACCAAAAAGTATGCACAAATTACATAATAAAGCAGCATAATGGCTTGCAACAAAGCAATTTCTCAAAGGGTATTTAAAAGCAGTTTGAGAGTATTAGGATTGGGGTGATAGAGTTTGTCTTGCAGTGTGGTTTTTCCCCTCTTTGTACATCACTGGGAATCAGTTAATCGATAATCATTCAATTATGAAATTGCTTCAGTGTGTAACTTTCCAGAGGAAGATTTACTCATGTGAACGGTTTTCCTCACAGGAGAATGGAGAAATAGTGTCCTGGGATACATCAAAATCAGTTGTTATTGCATCCCAAGGTTTCTGATTCTGATTTCACCAGTCAATGTTACTGTGTCAACTGGTGCTAATAAAAAGTTACAACAAAGGGAAAAGAAACCGCGCTGCATCAGTGAGGAAAATGGATACTGAGACAGAAAAAGAGGAAAAAACTGACATGATGTTATGTGATTGCACAATAGAGAAATTGAGCCTGGAGTATGTTTCAGAAACCTATTTCTACGTACATAGAGGTATTTTAAAGTAAATAAAATATTGTGAAAGCCTTTTTTCTGTTTTGTTAGTGTACTCTTGCTTTCTTTAGTTTTTGTACATGATATCTTGGCAGTGCATAGTTTCAGTGGTTAACTGATAAATGCCACCCCCACAGGATTGTTTCCAGCCCCACCTGCCGGTCTGAAACTCACCATTTCCATCGAGTTCTGGAGTTGGCTCTGTATTTGGTTCTGGCTAAATTCTTCTAATTTTTGTGCTTGAAAATTCGGGTAAAGGCTAGATGCATTTTATTTACCCAGGCTTTTCAATATTTCTATTAAAGCAGTAGATATTTTACGGATATTTAGCAATTTTCATCCTGAAGGAAGAGTCGAAGTATTTTATAACTGCGACGCGCGGGCCTGCGCCCTCGGCGGGCGGAG
>VXAD01008614.1:687137-702227 GCA_013399195.1 Dicrurus megarhynchus
TGCGCGCCACCGAGTGGATTGCCGAGGTACAGCCGCGATTTGCCTCCTACCGTAACCTGAGTCTTGCACTGAATCCCAGAATCACGGAATATTCTGAGTTGGAAGCGACCCGCAAGGATCATCGAGTCCTTACGCACTTGCGTCTTAACAATCTTTACATTGGTCTCCTGTACATAAGGATTAGGATTCAGCCTTTAAATACATGATGACCTTTTGCTGAGACCACTGTCCATCCAATGGAGAAATACGTTCTCATTGTCTCCTGTGCTGTTTCCTCAATACTTTGCCTGATATTGGGATTAAGACCATCTTTGATTTTCCTTCTGTATTAGAGCAGCAGTTGTCTTAAAAATATCCATTGGGTCATTATAGTTTATTTATGCTTCATGCTACAGTTAATATGAAGGAAATTATCACGAAGGCATTGGCTAAAACATGATGGTTCACATAGGAAGCACCAATAAGGCAAGAGAAATATGTTCGACGGAAAACTCTAAGTCTTAGGGAAGAAAATATAAGAGATCAGCAAAAGAAAAGTGTGATTTCAAACAGTTTTTCCGTCTGGATTTTGGATGAGGCCTTCATTTACGCTCATTAACATTCCAAATAGACCCTTAATTTTTAAATACTGTCTTGGATGTGAAAATCTATATGTAAAAGTTATCTTTTCGTCCAGAAGAATAATTTGTTTCTGGGAAAACAAACTAATTTTTCATGTGTGAATATGTCTGATTATGAATAGTAAAGACAATAGTGTTTTAAAAGAAATAATCTTATTTCCTGGTTTCATGAACATTGAATTACTTTAAACCTTTTTCTGCATAACAGCTTGCAGTGACAGGACCCACCCTCCTTATTTTCTCATGCACACAGCCAAGCAAATAGTGTAATGTAAGGACATTTCATAAAAGATAAGGAGAGTTTTCCTAGAAGGAGACTGAACTTGGTTTTTACCTCTCCTAGGCAAGGGTCAGTTGACCACAAAGAGGCGCAGTTCTTGTATTACATAGCAAACTCCTCTTAGAGATCCAGTTATTTAAGAATGATTTAGCAGTCCTGTGTTTACCCTAAATGATCTGTTTCCTGAGTTTCTGTCTCTGAGTATTTGCATTTGTTTTCTTCATTTACTTCTTGTATTGCAGCATCAATGGCTGTTATACTTTCAGTTCCCAACCCGGGGGTGCTGGCTGGCAGCAGCTCAGCAGGAGCCAGATGATCATGAAAGGAGATGGTCCCACTGAGCTCAGCATCAGTGTGGCCTCACCCTGAGCCCCACGTGCAATACTGGGCCCCAGCGTTGGAGAATGACACGAAGGTCCTCAGATGCCGCTGGAGGAGGCAGCCGAGATGGTGAGGGGCTGGAAGGCACATCCTGCAAAGAGCAGCTGAGAGCTCTGGGCCTGTCTGCTTAGGAGAGAAGGCAGCTGAGGGGCGACCTCTGGGCTTTTTACCAATTCCTGAGCAGTGGACATGGAGAGGCAGGTGCCGAACTCTTCTCCCTGGGATCCATGGACAGGACGTGTGGGAATGGCTCAAAGTTGCACCAGGAGAGGTTCAGACTAGACACGAGGGAACATTTCTTTACCAGGAGGGTGGTCAAATACGGGAACAGGTCTCCTGGAAAGGGAGTTGATGTCCCAAGTATTTAAGAGACATTTGGGCAGTGACATATAAATAACAACAATAATAATAACAAACGTCAACTTTTGGTCAGCCCTTGAGAAGTCAGGCTGTTGTACTAGATGATTGTTGTAGGTTTCTTACAACTGAAATAGTCCATTCTATTTGAAACTTTTTGGCTGAGTACAATACCCTTGTTTTAAAATGTCCATCCATTCTCTTTGTTTTTCATAAGTAAATTAGATGGCTATTAATTAGAACTAAGATTTGGTGCATTTATACAAAAACAGTAGGACTATGTACACTTAAATAGAGGAAATTAAATTGCTTTCTAGTTTTGCACAGGTCTCACTGGAAATGAGAAATGCAGTATACATTATACAAGCAACCTGACTGTGGGCTTCTCAGTATTTGCAAAATAAAAAAAATTACTGTAGTTAGTCCAGAAGAGTGGCACATCTCAAGGTAATCAGTGAGTAAAAACAAAGCTACATTTCCAAAGCAGTGAAAACAGATATCCCCAAATTGTTTCCAGAGAAAACTGTATGTTTTCAATAAATTATAAAGCATACATTTAATATGTGTCAGTGGTGTCCAAGCCCAAGTTCCTATTGCAAACTTGGAAACACAGAGCTGGTCCAGCCAGTATCTTCATATAAATTTTATTTTTTGCTTCTTTTAACACCTTGTATTACAAAGATTTATGAGTATGCTATCCCTTATGGTTTGTGAGAAGATCCATAAGCCCCATAGCATATGAGGGCTGTTGCTTGATAATCAGTCTAGAGATCTAAGAAAGAACGTCACAGGCTGTCTTATAGAGGATGTCAGTAATATTTGTAAGTATAAGTTTAATATTAGTCAGTTACATATACAAAGCTTATTTACTCGAGTGTCACTTCCAAGATATCAGTAAGCACACCACTAGCAGATACTAGATGCAATAGTAGTTTTTGCTAGAATCTGAAGAGATGTCAGTGTTTGCAGAGGTCTCCTGGTTTAACCTGGACAGAGTTCATTTTCTTCTCAGTAGCTGGTCCAGTGAGTGCTGTGTTTTGGATTCAGTATGAGAATGATGTTGATATTGTGATGCTTTTGGTTGTTGCTCAGCAGTGCTCATCCTAAATCAAGGACTTTTCCATTTCTCATGCTCTGTCAGCAAGGAGGTGCACAAGAAGCTGGGGAGAAGCACATCCAGGACAACTGATCTGAAGTGGCCAAAGGGATACTCCATACCATAGAGCATCACAGGGCATGACATGCCATGTTGGTATGTATGAGCTACAGGTTCTGTAAATGCTTGTAACTAAAAATTAAATTTACAGATTTTAAGTGTGAACTCATATGAAAGTACTCCAGTGACAAAGGGGCAGCTTCCTAGAACAAATGGCACTATATCCTTTCCCTATCGGCCAGCTGAGGCAAGACAAATGCTGATCTTCAGTTCTTTTCCAGCGATTGTCTGTGTCTGAATTTCAAACCCATTTGTATGCTGGTCTTTGTTAGGAGCGGTAAATTCTTCTCTGTTGCCAAGAAAACCTTATTTTGCAGTGATTTGTGTACTTTCTTGCATTGCACATGCCTCCTGTACATAAAAGAAGTTGGAAATACTGCAAACAATTGTCTCTGGAGATCATGATCTCTGACCTTTATCTGCATTTAACAACAGCTTAAATTCCGCATTTCGTTCAGCATAGGATTCACACAAAAGTCTTCTAAATAGGCTCTACCAGCTGCTATTCAGAGCTGTTCCCATTGTAAAAGCCTTTTCTCCCACATTTAATTGTTTTAGAAGTAAAATGTTACTGGTTGTATTTTTAGAATTTTTTTATTCTTTACATCTTTAATGAGAAGTGAACATGCTAATAGTCTGCCATGCATTTTTTTTCTATGACTTTCTGCTAAACACAACTAAATCATCAGTCAAAACACTAAAGGATTTTATGTTAATAACAGTTTGAATAGTGGTTTGAAAAATGCAGTTGTTTCACTAATGTTTTAGTTCCCATCTACTCAACAAACATATACAAAGAAAGCAGATACTTTTAGCTGCGATAATTTCTTGTTTTGACAGCTTGTGGCCAAATTCTTCTTTGGCTACTTTTGGAAGCAATAGATTTGTTAGTAGTCTCAAGCTCTAATAATGAAAAGGTTAAGAAGTCCTACCTAACTGTACTAAGAATCTAATTTAAAATGCAAGATCTAAGTTTTCTTATTCTCTTATGGATGTGATGTTATATATTTGTTTTTTAGGCTGTACAGTTTGGATAAAACCAGTTTATTATTTACAGAAGTCAAAAATTGTACAAAGCATCAAAATGAAAGCCTTTTATATTGTATTTGGTATTTAAAATGAAGAGAAGGAGGAAGAAAAAAAAAAAACAAACCAGAAATAAACTACTTGAAGCTCTGGAAGACAAAGCCATTCTTGTTTCCCTAAAATGACCCACTCAAAATTATAAAGTTAAGATGCATGTGAAACGAGAGAAGCCTGCATTTAATTATTCCTGAATCTTAGATCATGATTTCCACGATGAAGAGCGGAGCCCTCTGAGTCACTGGGGTATGACCTCTAAATGGAACACAAAAAAGCAATAGGCCCTTTATTCTGTAAAGACTGTGTATTTCGCCTAAGGCTCTGACCAAAAAACCCCAAGCAAATGGTATCCGAAGGGTGGGAACATGTTACCTCCCTTGCAACTCTCACAATTCACAATCCCATCCTGGGTAACCCTCCCATCCTTTTCCCCTGTGCACAACTTCTCAGGCACTGGGTCAAAGCTTTTAGAACCTTTCTGGATCACACACCCATTCTGGCATGCAGGAGAGGACAAAAAGTGATCTTTGAGACTGCAGATAAAAAGAAAGAAGTGCAGGTTATTTACAGCTGTCACTTCCTTTATGCATCTCAAGAAGGGCTAGATGTACTTTGATAGCAGGAACGCAAAGTAACACAACAAAATTCCCTCTTTTCCAGATCAAGGTAATACGATCAAAAACGAATCCCTTTTTATGTAAGGCAGTGCATATGAGACACCCAATGGGTTTGGGCACAATATTAGAAAGGAAATAATCAAATTAATTTGTTTCAGACTTGCCAAATTTCACACAAGCTTGCCTCAAATGAAAAAGCCATATGTCACTAACCGTAGATTCAGATTTCAGGTTCAGTCCTTCCAGGCAGGAAGATTCAGATTTATTTAGGGCTATGTGCATTGCAGTAATAAATGAGACCCATCTTCCCAGTAGAGCTATCAAACTCACACGTGTGAGAAAGGAACAAGTCAATAGTTGACAGAGATTTTAGTTTGACACATTTCCTACTTATGGAACATTCAAGGAATGTGAGTAAACAGTCTGCCTAATACAAGATCAGAAAATGAGCATCCAAGACAGTATCTTGTTTCCGGCAGTGCCTATGTGGTCGGTTAACCGTGGCTGGCTGCCAGACGCCCACTAGGCCACTCTCCCACACCACCTCTTCAAGAGCTCAGGGGGAGAAAATAAGATGGAAAATTATGTGGCTTGAGATAAAGACAGAGAGATCACCTATTAATTACCATCAGGGGCAAAACAGAACTGACTGGGGGAAGATTAATTTATTTTATTGCCAATTTAAAATTGAGCAGGATGGTGAGAAACAAAGCCAAAATGAAAATCAATCTCTCTCCCCTTCCCCTTTTTCCCAGGCTCAACTTTACTGCTTTGTTCTGACTCTTCTACCTCCTCTCCCATGAACAGCGCGGTGGGGATGGGGAATGGGGATTGCACTATGCAGCAATAAAGCATTCCTGTTATCAACACTGTTTTCATCACAAATCCGAAACAGGACCATATAAGCTACCATGAAGAAAATTATCTCAGTGGTATCTCAGAAGCACGCACTTCTCTACCACACCTTCCTCTTCATGCTGTTTCCCTTCTCCAGCACGGGATCCCTTCCACAGGGTACAGTCCTTCACAAACTGCTCCAGCATTAAGTCCTTCCCATGGGCTGCAGTTACTGAAGAACTGCTCCAGCATGGGCCCTTTCCATGGGATACAGTGCGCCAGGAAGAGACTGTTCCAGTATGGATCCCCCCCAGGCCACAGATCCTGCTAGAAAACCAGCTCCTGTCACCTCTCCCTGGATCACAGTTTCTGCCGGTAGACTGTCCCGGTGTGGAGTCCTCCGTAGGCCACAGGGCCTCAACACACATCACCGTGGTCTTCCTCATGGGCTGCAGGGGAATCTCTGCACTGGTGCCTGGAGCACCTCCTCTCCCTCCTTCACTGACCCTGGTTGTCTGCAGGATTATTTCACATTTTTCTCACTCCACTTTCACACAGCTGCTCCACAGTGTTGTTAAACTTTCTTGCATGTTGTCACAGAGGCACCTCCAACATCACCGCTGGGCTCAGCTTTGGTCAACAGTGGGTCTGTCTTGGATATGGCTGGAACTAGCTCTGTCGGACAAGGGGGAAACTCCCATGTTTTTTCAGAGAAGCCACCCCTGCAGCCTTCCACTACCAAATCCTTGCCACGTAAACCCAATACAAGCTAATAGCAGATGTCTAGGGAGAGTATGGGAATAACACACGATACAGTGAAGGCAGCTTCTCTGGCTTGCTTTAGAATCCAACATGCAGAGGAGGCACTATTCAACCCTCCTTCTGGGAAGCAGCATGACTTTCATTCCAGACTGAATCCTTAGGCACCTGTATTTCTTCACGGCCTGTAGTGATCAAAACCCCAAGTACAGTGTTACAAGTGCTTAGAAAGGGAATACAGCACAAAAATGGAGTCACCACTAAACCACTATTAATCCATGGTGTGCCTACACCCTGAATAATCAGTTCAGTTGCAGCTACTTCTGACAGAAATTATCCAGTAGGACCAAAAAACTGAAATAAAAGATGTTCAAAGTTACAGAAGAACTTGTGGACTGAAAAATTGACTAGAATCCTGAAACTCAGAAAAGGCAAAACTCAGAGTCAAGATGATAGGTATCTATAAAGTCAGAACTCGAAAAGGAAACAATCATTTGCTCTTTGTCTTATTTCAGAAATTAGGAAGTATCAAATTAAATTATCAGATAGTGAGTTCTAAACAACAAGATAATCCTTTTTTTGCACGTCACAAAGCTAAATTATGGAATTACTACTACAGGATGTGTCTGTGAGGATAAAATAATCAGTCGTCATAAAGATGTGTGTCACTACCTGTTTTCAATCTATAGCTCTGAAATGCAGGTCTGGTATTGGGTGTTCCTTCCCACAAACTCTGCACATGTCCAGTATCACAGTCTGTGTAACACCAACAGCACCTATCATCACATCAGTAAAAAAGGTTAAGGTGACAAAAATGCCTCTGTTGTTCAATATCCCATGAAGTCGAAGAGCATTTTCACTTCTTGATCTGTTTCCGGCATTGGCTATGTTGTCTTCTTGTTATTTCCTCCCTGTGTGAGGCAAATGCCTTGGTCCCATGAGAGCCTCCCTGATAAAAACCTCCAAGAATATCTTATGCCAAATGCAGACGTGTGACCTCATCTCCTTTCTTCTCCCTTCCCATCTCTGCCAACTGGTTGTTCCATATCCTTGGTCAAAACAAAATCCTTTTCTTTTCTCCTTCAACTTCTTTATCTTAAGCTGGTTTAAAATGGACACAGTGGAACATATAGGGCCTTTTTCATGTAAATCACTTCTCAGGTAAACTCTAACTAGGCCTTTGTTATATTTATGTACACACCGTTTGGTTTAAATGAATGATTATATATTTTTTAAAATGCACCACTGTATCTATCACATCTGCACTGTAAAGCAAAAAAAAAAAAAAAAAAATCAGGCAGATGGGGAGTTGAGCAGCTTTTCCAGAGGTGAAATACACTTGTAGTACGTATAACAGTAGAAACAAGGTCTATATTCCTAGTCCTACACATGATTTATTAGGATCAAATCTACTTGATATTTATTTTCTCATTTGTGTAAGGCACAAGAGATTTACTCTGGTCCTATTAAGTGCACAGCAGAATGCAGTTGTTCATTTTCATTTTTCCTAGTTGAACCTTAAGAAAGGGATATTAATCTATTCACTCATAAAGCAAGAGCAAGAGAGAGGTGTAGTTTCACCAACAGTTGCGAATGCTTTTAGGTTTCAATTATGTTTTTACCACAGTCATTTGTTCCTACCCATAAAATTGCTTGACATAGTAAAAATTAAGGTAAATAAATAAATAAATTCAAGTAGGTTTTTTTTGAGACAACTCCATTGCCTGTCTTTCAATTACAGGAAAAGCAGAACGAACTCCTTGTTGTATGTACATGTAACTAATAATTCCTGATGTTTTGCTCCTCCTACTTCCTTCTCTGCTTTAACCCTGAATTAGTCACCATGTGACAATAACAATAATTATGTTGTATCTGGATTCCAGTCCATTCTTATCAACACGGAAGTAAAACATTGCATTCCCCACCCTCCCTACATACTATCCTCAGTAGCAGAGCTCAGATAGATTTCAGTAAAATCTTACACTGCTAATATTCTTGTTCAAAAGCTTTTTCAATCCCACGTGTTTATGTATACATATATGTATGCGTGTGCATGTGTGTGTGTTGGTTTTGTGCAACTATTAGATTCTTGTAATAGGTGTATAGAAAGATAGTTTAAGGCTGTCCAAGTTTTTAGTAACTAAAATTTCTTGCTAAAGGACAATAAACAAAGACATTTTCATCTTCAGGAGAGTAATTTCCACTGCTCTAGCCTGGGTTGAAGACATCATCCTGGATAGGAAGATGAAAGAAAATACAGATGTCTAAACACTCTCTTTTCTCTAAAATGTATTGTGACTTCTCACTATTAGCTTTTTCTATTGCAAAAATGAGAAAAAATTGACATATGTGATTTAAGGTGAAGAATTCTTCCTATTTATTAAGATATTTGTTCACAAGGTATACAAATATTTTTATTTTTCTTTTTTAAACATAAAAGCTATTGGAAAGGGAAAAGGTAGTTGTTTCAGATGCCTGCTGAAGTTCCGAGTAATTTTTTTGTTTTAGCTTTAAGCGTCTCTGTTTAGAAGACTGGTTATTACACAGACATGAGTGAAAGGGAATATAGATATTCTGAGAAAACAAACCAACAGAAGCATTTTGATCACTGTTTAATTAAAATCAGCAGTAAGAGCTCCCTGGTGAATAAAATACCAGGTTTTATAAAATGAAATAGAATTTTGTGCCTCATAGAGATTTAGCCTTCTTCCTGACTTGGAATGTGGGAAGAAGAAAAGAAGTAAAGGAAGATTTTAAAACATTGACACTTTATAGAATATTAGAATTCCAGAAATAGTAATTATAGAAAAAAGAGAACTCGTCACCTTTATAAAACATAACTGAATAGTTTGTAACAATTCTAATGTTTTCTGTAATTTTTAAGACACATTCTTTTAGTTTACAAAATATAAGTTTAGCCAAAACCTAAAATTTCAAAAGATGATACAGGTACAGTTGGTCCGTCTACCTGAGGTGTAGTAATACTTACAAAATTAATCTGTTAATGTGGTTTAATTGCCTTCTACTTTACACTGTTTGAAAATAAGAGCAGATGTAATTCAGAAGGCACATAGAAGGTCCTTGATTAAAATAAATTGGTAACAGGATAAAGTAAATACATTTATGCTTAAAAAAAAAATTCTCAGGAACAGGTGACATTGATTTTTTTCTGGACATTGAAAAGGAAGTATAGATTTATAAGGTAAAACAACAAGAGGGAAACCGTTTTTAAGATGGATGTGCACCACAGTGTTTTATTTCCTAAAACTGGGATCCATATGGGTCAAAATTATTTCAGTTTGATTTTGATAAAGTTAAAAAGTCTTCTAGTTTCAAAGCTTCCCATATCAAAATTAGGTTTTAAGTTAATTTCCTGTATCAAAAAATTTAAATGCGATTATTTTAACCTTGCCTTAAAAAAACTACTATGTTCAAAGTGCCTGCATTGTAAAGCCTATATATATTTTGATAAATTATTTATTTCTATAAGAGTTATGCAGTGTTTCTCAGTGTATTAAAGCAGTTTCTTTAGGGCTTAATCTGTTCTAAATTCTCTTGTCTCTGCAATGTTTTTTTTTCTTTTTTTTTTTTAATATGCTGTTTATCTTACAGTTTGGATAGAGACAATGAGCCTTTTACAGACACCACACTTACAAGATTTGTTGAAGCTGTGAACTGTGATTTGGATTTATTTTCTGAGGATATCTTTCTAGTTCATCGTCCACTTTCAGAAATCTTTCCTGTGTAATGTTTACCACAGACAGTTAAACATGAACTCTGCTTTTCTTCACATCCCAGTTTTCCCTCCTCTGTAAAACGTATATGGTGCAGACCTACCGTTCAGCAAGTCAGCCAGGAGCAACCCCACAACCCCTCCTGGCAGGCTGGAAACCAGGGAACCTCTAATACGTTAAGTGTCATGCTCAGTAGCTCTAGTGCACACAGAATCACAGAATCTCCTGAGTTGGGAGGGACCCACCAGGATCATCAGTCCAACTCCTGGCCCTGCATAGGACACCCCAACAATCCCACCCTCTGCCCGAGAGTGTCGTCCAAATGCTCCTGGAGCTCTGGCAGCTTTGGGGCCATGACCGCTGCTCTGGGGAGCCTGTTCAGTGCCCAACACAATAGCCTGCTGGTAATGTATAACAGAAAGAAGAAAAGGCAAAGGTTAAATTAATTAAAGACAGCACCAGGAATGTGTATAGTGTCAACCATCGGGACTATCTTCTTAGTACTTCTTCTGGCTGATACAGTAAAAAGAAAAAGTCCACGTTTAACACTTCAGTGCAGAAAAAAACACAATAAAAGGATGATTTGGGATCACCTTGGTTTTTGTCTTGTCTGCAAGTTCTTCAACCTATTCCTTTTCTGCTGTCTAAGCCACACACCCACGGCAGGTAGTGTATTTCAAAAACTGTATTTCATAGTGAATGTTGAATAAATGCACTTTTGTCTCAAGGATGCATTTTCCTTTTTCTAGGACACGATGGCTGCTAGCCATGGAGGTCTTCCTGCCTCTGCCCAGCTTCAGAAACATGAATGGTTACTGTAATATTTGGGATCATCTGTGTGATAACATGCCATATCAAAAACCATTTTCTAGATTTGGGACCTTTTTTCTGCCATTTCTCTCTGAAAGAAAAGGGTTAAGATTCTTAGGATATTGCCTGAAATCCTTCATAACAAATGAATATTCAAGATGCAGTCTAAATTGCATTTTAAAAAAATGTGCTCTCTAATAAGATTCTTGCGGTTTGGTTGAAAATTGAACAGAAAGTCTTTGTAAACTATCTATCTCCAGATGGTTATTAAAAGTGAATTTTACTGAAGAATGACTTACTAATAGGGATAAGTAAAAACCATTCAACTAGACAACACCAATTTCTGATAATCTTACAATTTCAGACTATGACCTATTGAAGTTAAGGACAGACACTACAAAAAGTTCAGCCATTTGTGGAAAAGCAGCTTTTGTGAACCCCTTTCTGTGAAAGGGTGTAAGAATGGACAGATAAGGATAGTAACTCTGTTAATAATTATGTGATTTAAATCTGCCTATTTCCATATCACTGATACAGTTAAAGAACACGATAAAGCAGATGTACTCTAAACCTACTGCTTTGCCACTTTTGAGCGTGCTGTTACACAGGATTGCGCTTTCAGCCACTAACACCCAGTAGTAGACATTTCCCATGAGACAAAACCCAGTTCGTATCCAGGTTCATTAGATGGTGCCATTCTAGCAATGATTCAGAATGTAGAAAAGTCTTCGTGCAATGTGGTGGTATTGAACACTATGTCTTAACCTTTCCTGATTTTGTATATTTGTAATTAAAGTAGTTGTTACAGAGTGGATCTTTGATCCAGTATGCAGATTAAAAAAAAAAGCAAGCTCATGAACTCAGGTGATAGTCCAATTTCTTTTTTCTATGAGCCAACAAACAGCTCACAGAGCTCTTGGATTGTTAATAAAAGGTTATTGCATCAACCCTCAAGTAATACAATTTGTGCATTGCATTGAACAGGGTTAATTTAGTGAATGGTATAACATCTTAGCATTCCCAATAAATCCTCTTCTGATGATAGCAAGACAGAGTTGAAGACCTCTAAAATTTTGTATTGGATAGGGCTTTCCTCACTTACCTTCTAGCCTGCTTTTAAAAGGACAAGCATAATGCCCTTGATTAGTGGTGACCGTGATTTATTCTGGCTGCAAGGAAGGCCGTACGCTTCATCCTCCACATTTAAACGGGCATTTCACTAGATCTGTGAATAACACTTGATTTGTGCATGACTAAAACACAGGATGACTCCTTTAAGGATTGAATTTATTGTAGGTCTAACTCTTTCTCTAAGTGCTCTTGTTTGCTAGCCAGGAAAAGGAGCAGCTGCTACTGCTGGAATCATTTGTGAATCCATTCTAGCTGTCCTCTTTCCCTGGAGACAGTTATGCCAAATAAATGGTATTGTCTGGGGCAGTCGGCCTGCTTCTGAGTGCTATAGACAAGATTTTCTCAAGCCCAATAAACATTACTCTTGGCATGATGGTGAAAGGCAACATGCCCATCAGCAAAAAAAACCCAAACCAAACAAACCAACAAAAAACAACAGACTTTCTCTCCCTATCAGTTTTCGTTCAATTGTTTCTCTCGCTGTTTACAGCTCTTCCCAGCTCTTCATCTTTGTCTCCGATCAAATAGAACTTTGCCCGCTATTTCTCTGTGGGAGTAAGTGAGTAAAATGCAACACAATCCAAACATATGGAAAAACATATTTAAAAGCGTGAATGGAAACAGAATCAAGGGTATTGCTAAACATAGTAATAGGACTGTCTGCAATTTAGGTGCCACCTGGCTAGTTTCTAACCAGCCTGGCTGGACTTACATGTGTCCCAGATCTGTCAGACCTATTAGACATGGACACATTGAATTTGTATGTGTTGTAGCCCCATGCCAGAGTGGCTGGTTGTGTTTTTTTCCCTTTTTAAAATTTTCTTTTTCTTTTTTTTTTTTTTCCCCTTAAAGAATAGCCAGCCTGCTACTGTTGCACACCCCTTTATCTGACTTGCAACAGTGTCATCTCACTGTGATACTGGGATTCAGGAAAGCCCTGCTGCAGACTGATGACAGATGGATGTTGGATCAGTAAAATACTGAGGCTCATTACTGCTGTGATACAAGTCTAGGCTGCTTAGTAATAACATAACCCGTCTTCTTCAGGGTCTGGCTCAAAAACACAGTGTGAAGTCTCTGCTGTGTTCTGTAGTGGGCAGGGACACTGGAAATCATAACTTGTTTAGGATTGCTAATCTAAAACCTCTCTGATTATGCGAAGACTTGGCATTTTAAGAATTTGGGAAGATTAACTCCTGATTTCCTACATCATGCAACATCCTCCCCTCAAGTAAAAATGCCTGACAATGTCTGTTACTTTCAAGCGGACAAAACTGAGGCCTCAATACAGTTAAAACGAATGGCAATTCTGTTGCTTTGCCGCTGAGGGTGCTGTGTCCAGCATCCCCATCCCGCCGTGTCCTTCAGGGACAGCCTGCTTGCACCTGGTCACGAGAAACGGGGGAATTCATTTACAGTACAGAGTTCAGGCAAAGAAGAGGATGTGGCACAGACAGAAAACTCAAACACCGTGTTGCAGTTTTTAGGCTGAANGCTCGGGCCGCGCCTGCAGCGGGGCCCGGCCCTCCCCGGCGGCCTTATGCCAGGGCTGGGTGAACCATTTTGTGCCGTGCTGGGACCGGCCGACCCGCCCTTCTCTCCGTCATCGCCCCCAACGGCCGCTCGGCTCCTCGCCCGCTCTCGGAGCGAGGCCGTGTGACACCTGGTGCCCCCCGTTCCTCTCCGTCCCCCTCGCGGCCTCTGCCCGGCGGTTGGGTTCGGATGCTGCCTGGGCAGCGGGATCGGGTGCGGCCGCGGGCTCCGGCCGGGCCCGAGCCGTGAGGGCCGCTCCCCGGGGCCTGGCGGGGGAGCTGCGGTGCTGTCGGCGGCTCTGCGGAGCACCCGCTGGCTCCGGGCTGCGGGAACAGCCCAGCGTTAAGGCACCAGCCGCTGCAGCGTGGGCAACCATCGACATTTTAAATATTCTTGCTCTTCACTGGACTCCTGGGAGGCTCCTGAGTTATTTGTCAATTTCACTACATCGAAGGTTGAGAAAATACCCGAAACGAAGAATTGCACCGTCTGAGAGAAAGACTCGTGAGCTCCGTCTTGTTAGTCGTAAAAACGTGATTGTGGGTAAGCCCCGAGGAAGACACGCGAGCACAAGTTGCTCGGGAGAAGATCTTATGCATAGTTTTGTGTTAAACCATACAAAAATATGTAGACATGAGAGCTCGAGTCTTAGGCACAAGTGTCAGTGCATAGTTCCAGGATAGAAGACTTGAATTTAGGAGCAGGTGGTGAAGCTTATGCTTCCCTCTTATGGAGGGTACAAGATTGCTTAGAACTGGTAGAAATCGCGGAAGCTGGCAAAGGCNTTCTTTTTCTTTTTTTTTTTTTTCCCCTTAAAGAATAGCCAGCCTGCTACTGTTGCACACCCCTTTATCTGACTTGCAACAGTGTCATCTCACTGTGATACTGGGATTCAGGAAAGCCCTGCTGCAGACTGATGACAGATGGATGTTGGATCAGTAAAATACTGAGGCTCATTACTGCTGTGATACAAGTCTAGGCTGCTTAGTAATAACATAACCCGTCTTCTTCAGGGTCTGGCTCAAAAACACAGTGTGAAGTCTCTGCTGTGTTCTGTAGTGGGCAGGGACACTGGAAATCATAACTTGTTTAGGATTGCTAATCTAAAACCTCTCTGATTATGCGAAGACTTGGCATTTTAAGAATTTGGGAAGATTAACTCCTGATTTCCTACATCATGCAACATCCTCCCCTCAAGTAAAAATGCCTGACAATGTCTGTTACTTTCAAGCGGACAAAACTGAGGCCTCAATACAGTTAAAACGAATGGCAATTCTGTTGCTTTGCCGCTGAGGGTGCTGTGTCCAGCATCCCCATCCCGCCGTGTCCTTCAGGGACAGCCTGCTTGCACCTGGTCACGAGAAACGGGGGAATTCATTTACAGTACAGAGTTCAGGCAAAGAAGAGGATGTGGCACAGACAGAAAACTCAAACACCGTGTTGCAGTTTTTAGGCTGAACGTGGAAGTCGATTCCGATGTCTCTGGGGATGCTGCTCCGCGGAATAGAATGAATCCTGTCACTACCAGGAGGGTTTTTCAGCTCTCGCCCGCGCTCCGCGCGTGCCACAGCTCTGCCCGCCCACAGCCCTCAGAAGACTTCGCTCAGGGCTCCACCCCCGCCGCGCCTTTTCCGCGGGGCGGCCCGCGCGGCCGCAGTCCTCGCGAGAGCTGGGAGTGGTCGTGCCTGGCAAGCGGGCGGTCTCGCGCCGCCGCCATTGTGCTGCGGGAGCG
>VXAD01008614.1:702262-732035 GCA_013399195.1 Dicrurus megarhynchus
GGCGGGGGAGCTGCGGTGCTGTCGGCGGCTCTGCGGAGCACCCGCTGGCTCCGGGCTGCGGGAACAGCCCAGCGTTAAGGCACCAGCCGCTGCAGCGTGGGCAACCATCGACATTTTAAATATTCTTGCTCTTCACTGGACTCCTGGGAGGCTCCTGAGTTATTTGTCAATTTCACTACATCGAAGGTTGAGAAAATACCCGAAACGAAGAATTGCACCGTCTGAGAGAAAGACTCGTGAGCTCCGTCTTGTTAGTCGTAAAAACGTGATTGTGGGTAAGCCCCGAGGAAGACACGCGAGCACAAGTTGCTCGGGAGAAGATCTTATGCATAGTTTTGTGTTAAACCATACAAAAATATGTAGACATGAGAGCTCGAGTCTTAGGCACAAGTGTCAGTGCATAGTTCCAGGATAGAAGACTTGAATTTAGGAGCAGGTGGTGAAGCTTATGCTTCCCTCTTATGGAGGGTACAAGATTGCTTAGAACTGGTAGAAATCGCGGAAGCTGGCAAAGGCTTTACTTACTCGTAGACGTGACTACCTGAATTTGCTTCTCTTTTATCGGTAGAGGGGGACAAGGCGGAAGAGAAATATTTACTCTCTGTGTTATTTTTGTCTTTTGAGATCGCATTGCTTTCCCGCAAAAACCTCTTGGATCTTTTATCTCTTTGTTATCTCTATCCATGCTGTGTTAGGTGTAGTTGATCTTTTATAATGCTGTTGGAGGGATGACAGATCAAGAAAGGCAGGACATTTGATCTGTGTGCTCAAAATAGGCTGTGCAGCTCTACCTCCTGTTTCAAGTTGGTTATGTTTCCCAGGTATGACTTTAAAGTTTTATTTCAGAACTTGGCTTCTGACCAAGCATGAGAGGCATTGCATATATATCCCTTATTTCAGGAATCTCTAGAGTTGTTTCCAGATTTTTTCATGAGGTTTTGATTGCTAAGTAGTGTAATATCGCACAAGCTGATGAAATATGTTGCTTTGATAAGAAGAGTGCTGCTCATCCTGCTGTACACATTCTCATTTCTCCATTGCTGGATACAAGTGGGAGTAGTGTCAAAATAATGGAGAAGCCAGAAGTGTGTTTCCCCAGTTTATGTATTGAGGGTTCTCAATGAAGGACGCATCAGGTGTGATATTTGAGTAAGGTGTTCCTTTTCTTTCTGGCAACAACAAGCTTTTTAATTAGTTAGTTAGTTTAATAGTCAACTTCTGTTACTATGATTATTGTTATTATTTCCTCAGAGAAGTAATTTAAGTATTTTGTGGTCTCACTATCTTCTGTGTAAATTGAGGTGTCTACTTTGTGATTATAGAACTCACTGCATCATGTTAATTACCACTTGGGGTTCGTTGAATTCCTGTGTGTGTAAACAAAATGCTTGAGGTTTTGAGTGTCTTTCTTCAGGAAAGATGCTGATACTGTAAAAGGGAACCATTCTCATTCTGAAATATTGTATGCAAACACAATATTCCCCTTGCAGACAAGTATTATTGTGGCTTTAATAATGTGGTTGTTTTGTTAGCATGAGACAATTGTGTGGCTCTGGTCTGTGCTCTGTGATAGCTTAGCATGTTCACCTTGTTTATGACCACCTCATTGTGTTACCGGGATCAGCACAAGCCTTGCATGTGTTTTACTTGTATTCAAGCCACCTATGAAGACAGTTGTGTGTCAGGCTTTCAAGGTACAGTGCTTAAAATGGTTTTCAGGGAACTCTGGGGAAAAAAAACCCAAACCACTTCTTACTGGTGTTGATCACCAGAACTGAAATGCCTAGATCTAGTTTTGTCTATCTAGTAAATGGGCATCATGGCTCCATCGACTTCAGCTGCATCTCTGTCCGTCTGGGTAAGACTGTGAGGAAAGGCTGAAATAATTGGGGTTGTTTGGCCTGGAGAAGAGAAGCCTCTGGGGAAACCTCATTGTAGCCTTTCAGCCCTTAAAAGGGGTCCATAAGAAAGATGGGGACAGACGTTTAGTAGAGCTTGTCGTGATAGGACAAGGAGTAAATTTAAGGAAGGCATTTTTTATGATGAGCACGGTGAAACTTGGGCACAGATTGCCCAGAGAGGTGGTAGATGCTCTGTTCCTGGAAACACGCATGGTCAGGTGGGGTGGGACTCTGAGCCATCTGATCTGGTTGAAGATGTCCCTGCTCATTGCAGGGCGGTTGCACTAGATGGCCTTAAAAATCCCTTCCAGTTCAAACTATTCTATGATTTCTGCTAGTTGGATTGCAAGTATATTTTATAATGGATGCCCAGAAATTGAAGAGCTCTTGGGCAGCAGATTTTAAAAAATGCTTCATCTTAGTGCCATGCTTTATGTCACCGAATCTTTGTTGAAAGGAAAAGGTAAAATCCAGTTTCCTTGATCAGAAGTTCTTTGCCTAGACCGTAAGGCCTTTTATTCAGCATCTTTTCACCTCTGCATCGGACATGGCAGATGTCAGATGACTATTCTTACGTGACTCTGATTGATCCTTATAGCAGATTCTTCTCATTTGCTGGCTGAAGCCAAGACTGCAAAAGAAATGTAAGGTTGTATGCAAGAAGTAAATCGTAGTGTGTATATGTAAACTGACACATTACATTTTGCCTTGTCTATTGTGCTGCCTTAACTTGGTTTTAACACCTTTTTTTGGGTATAGTTTCTGCAAGATTTCTTCACTTGGAGAAAGAAAATATTCTATAGATAGTATTATCCTGACATACTTGGGTTGAAATGACAGCCTGTGCTAATTTTCGAGATTAGGCTGATGGATAACATCGTCCTCTTGGGGCTACCACTGAAGGACAAAATTAGTCTTGTGCCTATTTGTGTATATCTGTAGAAGCAATTTGCTAATTTTGGACTCCATTTCAGCTGCTGCAGGTAGTTGGCTCTGGTGTCCAGTCTTCCACCCTGTCCTGTTCTATCTGAATGCTCTTATTTTTTTCTGTTCTCTGGATGGTGCATAAGCAATCTTATTAGTGTTAGATGGTTTCTAATACAGTCTCTGAAGTTGTTTTACACTTCTGTCTCCTCTGCCAATTCATCTGGACATTAATTCCTACTAGTAGGAGCTTCCATCCCTGCTTGAACCTTTGCATTTTCTGTGTACGTCCGTGTCTGACTTCTGTCTATGTTATTTAATTCATCTGGTTCCACACCTGTCTGAAACAAAGTGGTTCAGAAACAGAATGATTCATAATAAAGGAGATAATGCTGGCACTCTTTGTCGAGTACTTAATGGTACAGAATTGGATCCATTATTCTGTGTATTTGTTCCTTATATTTTATATCAGGGTAAAACATAGACAGACAGAGCTTTGAGTATCAGATCTTGTCAAGACGTGCTGCTGTCCTGTCCAGCCTACATTCTAGTCTATATTATTGCGATATTATTTTAGCTTCACAGTTTGCTACTTTGATAGCTACTTTTTTACACTCATTGCAGCTTCATACAAGTACTAAACTTGTACAGCACATTATGGCAGATTACTCTGAAGGTTAAATTAACTATCATTACAGTTTAGGAATAAATACGATTGTTATGTTTTGTTGAACTAATGATGCACTTGAAGTGGTGTAGTTTAGATAATTAGGCTTGTCCTCAATTTCTTTTAAACTTCCACAGTTAACTGTTCTTTTGAACTCTGGAATGCTGCTTAGAATGTTCTTATTGATACAGATGTGTTTACAACCTGAGAATTGCATAAATTGCTGAATATATACCTAAGGTTTTAAATGTGATCTGGGAAATTAAATTCAATCGTTATTTCAGTATATTAATGCAAAGTTGGTCAAGTGAGCATTTCAGATTCCTGACCAGATCTTGTTTAACTGGTGATGGCTCTGGCAAACATGAAAGGGTTACTAGTGTTGGAAGCGTGGTCTAGAAGCAGGTGTCCTCTGTAATACAAGCCGGTAGCTCTTTTGTACACAAAGGTAAATAGTCACTCAAACTTGGTATACTTTAGAGTCCTCCTTGCAAGATTAAGCATTTTGGCTACTTGGTAGCATTAGGCTACATTTTGGCTGCTGTCGTAAAGCTAGCTAACAACTCAACATGCATGAGAACACCGGTTAAGGAAACGAACCTCAGCTGTCCCAACTGTTCTCTCTCGCAATCTCTCACTGTTCCGTCAGTGGAGTTCTGTACAAACTACGTGGCTTTTACCAGGTAGAATATTTAATTTGGCATGACTTGAGCAAAGATTAAAAGGCCTGAGTATGTGGACTCACCTTGAAGCTGCAGCCAGATGTGAAGTGTGTCAGGATTGATGTAGCAGCATTTTGCAGAATATGATACTGATGAGCATGGCTGAATTGTGGAAAAAATGTGCTTTATCGATGTACAGGGTTTCTTTTTATCAATGTAGCTTACTCCTATTCTCAGAAAGTTAGGCCAAAATTAAAAGTGGTTAAATAGACTGTACCACTTCTGCAAATCACCTTGTATCAGTGGGATTCTCGGCTATCTGTTTGAGTTGGTAGGTGTCATGCTACTCTTCATTTACCGCACCATTGAGGACACTGCAGTTCCCTTGAATTTTTTTTATTTAAGGGCTACCATTTGTGGTCTGCTTCTGTCTGTACTATCCTGAGGAGGAAGAATCTAGCTGTCTGGAGCTTTAGATAAATGTTAAGTCAGGTACCATTTCAAGGACAGGGATGAGTATAGGAACTCTTCTCATGTGGAAAAGGCACCAGCATTTCTTTTGAGATGCCTAGAAATAGTGAAAGGCAAATAAACACTCAGCAAGTGAGAAGTAAATTTATAAATACACTTGTGTAGCCTGTGCTCCTTTGCGTATGTTAGCTTCCATGGGAGTTGTCTTTGGAGAAGTTGAAGGCAGATAGACTGCAGATGTGTTTTTTCACAGGACGGTGAAGTTTCACAATTTCAACCCTGAGGAATAAGTCCTAATATAATTTCTGCAAGTGTTGAGATGCAGTTCATTAGCAGAAATGTAATATATGAATGTAAGAAATCTGAGTACTCTGTTCCTGACTCATTTTGTGTTAATACGTGTACTGCACGGTTCTTAAGGGACCACCCTCTTATATTTATAATTGCAAGAATATATTGTAACAAAATGATAAAAGGGACTGTAGTTTTCTAATGAGGGATGGGAGGACATGTAAAGAAGAGGTTACAAAAACTAGGATAAGAACTTGTTTCCCCATTTTACTGATGCACAGTCAGACCAAAGCACTTTGTAAATATTTGTATGTATGAATCATATTTATGTTACACCCAGAATGACCTGTGCCTGTTTTGCATGAGTTCCCTGCTTCTATGAGAGAAAATGATCAGTATGTCCTTGAACAGGATACAAAGGATGGAGTCAAAACCCTCAAGAATTCCTCGCAGGATATCTGTTCAGGCTTCCAGCTCTCCTCTAGGATCTAGAACTGGAAACAGCTTATCTGGTGCATATAGCACAAGAGAATCTTCATGGAGATTAGAATCTGGATACCAGGTAATGTTTTTTTTTTCTTTTTATAAAGTAGAAATAATTTTTAAAGTGTCCTTTTTACCAAGAAAAGCCCCAAAACTCAGACAAACAAAATTTCTAAAATGCAAGAATTTACTAACCAGGCCAATGACAGTATTTAGTGAACTGGTAGTTCTAGATTTTCTAGTTTTACCTGCTCTTGTTTGTAGCTGCACCTTTAGAAATCAGCTGTTTGATGAATGAGAGGGCATCCTGATAATATGGATCTATTTTCTTACGAGTCACTGCCATCTTAAACCTGGGTAAATGGAGTTTCCTATTGAGGGAGAGGTGAGGGTTTTGTTTGAACTTTGGTGTGTGTAGGGCATTACACTTGATGTGTTGGTGATGCAAAAAGTACAGGACTATCTTGTCAGTTAACAAGGCCCTACCATTCTGCAGCTCCTCCTGTGTTTACATTTTGCAAAGATAAGAACAGGAGCTTTAGACTCTGTTGCTGTTTGATGCTGGCCGAATGCCAGGCACCCACGACAGCCGCTCACTCGCCCTCCCCTTCCACAGCTGGGCAGAGGAGGGAAAAACTTAACAAAGGGTTCATGAGTTGAGATAAGGACCCTCCAAGGGCAAAACAGGCTTAACTTTGAGGTACAAAGTGAATTTATTACTAACAGAGTCAGAGGAGGATAATGAAAAGTAAAATAAGCCCTTAAAATCACCTTTTCTTCCCCCAGCCCCTCCCTCCTTCCCACAGACAGCGCAGGGAGACGGGGTGTGGAGGTTTGGTCAGTTCATCACCCGAGGTTTTCTTCTACTGCTCAGGGAGAGGAGTCCTTCCCACGGGAGACAGTTCTCCATGAACTTCTCCAGCGTGGGTCCAATCTCACGAGCAGCAGTCGTCCCAAAATGGCCGCAACGCCGGTCCCTCTCGCGGGCAAACAGTCCTCCCAAAACTGCTGCGGCATGGGTCACTCTTCCACGGGGTGCAGTCCTCCAAGGACAGGCTGCTCCAGCCTGGAAGCAGGGGCCCCTCTCTCCCCTGGGTCTCCCACTGGACCACAGCCTCCTCCAGGCATCCACCCACTCCAGCGTGAGCGCTTCCCTCATGGGCTGCGGGTGGATCTCTGTATCCCCTGTGGATCCCCATGGGCTGTGGGCGGATCTCTGCATCCCCCGTGGATCCTCGTGGGCTGCAAGGGCACATCTGCTCCACCATGGTCTTCACCACGGCCTGCAGAGGAATCTCTGCTCCGGCGCTTGGAGCACCTCCTCCCCCTCCTTCTTCCACTGACCTTGGTGTCTTCGTGTTGTTTCCCTCACACGTTCTCACCTGCTACTCTGCTATGGCTGGAATTAAAACCGCATCCCTACTTTTGGTTTGGTTTCTTCTTGAATCTGTTATGGCAGATGTGTTACCACCATCTCTGATTGGCCCAGCCTTGGCCAGCGGCATGTCCATCTTCAGAGCCATCAGGGTGGTGGAAGCTTTCAGCAGCTTATCACAGAAGCCACCTCTGTGGCCCCCCTGCTACCAAAAACCAGGCCGTGCAAAACCAGCACGGACTTCACATCAGCCTGTCATGTCAGTATGTTAGTACGGCTGGACTTTGCGTGCAATACACGGGACTGAAGAAAAGGCCTTTCGCTGTTTCACAAGCGGCATTTTACACTAACCAATCTACTTTTGTGGGGAGGGGGAGCTGTGCTTAACAGGAAGTATTCACACTGTACAGGTACTTGCAGTTCGGGAGAGTATTATGGGAAGCAGAGATTAAACTACTTTAGAAATTATTTTGGACACTTAGAAGCAACAGATAGCAGTTTGGCTCAATTATCTTAGTGCTTTTTTTCTGCTCCTGTCAGCAATTCTCACCTCGATTTCGGGCCCAGGAATGTAAGCCCATTTTGGTCTTTGAAAGTGCAGAAACTTAACTCTGTGATTAAATGTTCATATTTTAAAAAAAAGGCTGGTTAGTAGTTTGGTCCCTGCTGACAGGCTATCTGGGACGTTGCATTATATAATGCCTTTTTGAGAAAGAGTTTTACAAGTAATAGGACATTATTTTTAGCAATTAAATGTATGCGTGTTACATTTTTGTTATCTCTAGCATGCGTGTGCTTGTTATTATATAGGCTATAGGGGATGTACAAGGGGAAGCAGTTGTCAGTCGTTTTTGCATTTTGGAGTCCTGCATGTTTTTCGGTGTCTGGCTGCTCAGCAAAAGCAAATCAAACAGTCTTACTCTTTTGTAGAGATTTATGGACACAGTCCACACACAGTGTACGTAAACTGAAAGCCATTGATCAGAAGAGGAATCTTCAGCTGAACTGGTGCTGTGAAGTTCGATGTGTTACGACTGTTAAAAGATCTTGACACAACGTACCTTACATTATTTAATTTATTACATGAACTGCAATGTGTTCAATTCAGTGTGTTCTTTTGACTATTTCCCGTTGAGCAAAGTGATTCTGAGCTGAGGAATGATCTTTTAACACTTGCCAGTTAAAACAGAAGGGAAAATATTTGTATAGAAGATTACGTTGTATCCGTTTTTTTCACTCCCAGTTTGTATAAGGTAGTCTGAGAGCTTGTTACACAAGACTGGTCCTTTGTGATAAAACCGTAGGGAAACTCCCTCTTTTGACTAACCTTTGGTACTTACAGAGCTGGTAGGAACAAACTGCATTATTGCTTGCAGGTTAGGATTACAGAGACTGGAGCAAGAAGGTTTAAGTCCAGTCAGATAGGAATGCAAAGGACAGGCGTTTTCACTTTGTTAATCCATTCAGAAATCTACCTTAAAGTATTTAAGATCTAGTTCAGTTACAAGTAAAAAGTTTCCTTTTAGCAGTGGTTCTCTCTAAGCCTGTTTCATTTCTTGGCTATCCCTTGAGGTTTCTTATTAAAGGTTTCCAGATATGTTACTACCTCCACTTCCCTGTGTTTTCAATATTCAGATCAGATACTGAGTTATTTTTGAGTTACAAGATGCATATGATAAGCATGTTGTTCTTCAGGAATCCAGTGTATTGAATAGTTCCAGTAGAGACTGGAGAATTGGAGAAAGAGACACCCATGAAACTCCTTGGAAGCTTACAGCGTCGTCTCCAACTCGCTACTCAGGGACACTTGATCATCCACATTCTGGAAGATTTTTGGGAAGCAGAAGCAGATTGGTGAGAACTGTTAATGCGTGACACTTGGAAAAAAATACTGAAACCCCAGGGTTTTACTTTAGCTTTCCCAATCTGAAAAGCTGCCGGCAGGCGCTCACTGTAAAGTTTCTAGATAAGTAGATCTTACTAGTTCAAGATGGAGCAAAAGCTAGAAGATAGCAGTGTTAACATTCAGAGGATGAAAATAGTGATGTATAATAGTTTTACTAAGAGTTAAGAAACGCATTTGAAGTCAGTAGCTCTGTAGAAGTTCATTTAAAAAGAGAAAAGGGGGGGGTGATCAGAATCTCATACATGTAGTAGTTCTGTGGATGGCAAAGTTGATATTATTTATACTTGTTCCATCAGGTGTTTCCGGAGGGGATGTTTTTGGGCTGGTACTACCTTCGTGAGTTAACACAGAGTTCGTGGGTTTGCTTTAGGAAATTTAATTGTGAGGTGTAGTTCATAGTCTGATTGTTCTTACTGTGAAAGAATGGTTACCTGAGATTCAAGACTCAGGCCCTAATAGCTTATCTTAACTGGGTTCTAGAATGTGCCTTTTTAACTCCAAGAATAAAGCAGTTCACTCGTGACGTGCTCATGCATTGTAGAGTGACAGTAAAACACTTTGAAGCGCAGTAGAAATATTAAGATAGGAAAAGCAGAAAACTGTGAACAGGTTTGGTGGGACGGCAGTGAAGTAAAAGTTCTACTCACTTTGAAAGCGAAAGACTTTTGGGTTCGTTAGAGTGCCCACATCGTTAAAGAGGCGTTGGTTTTCTTAGGTGACTTGAAAGCGAAGACACTGACATACTGGGGGGGTGAGGAGGCAGGAGCTAGTGTGCACATGTTGGCCTTCAGGGGAAGTTATGGTAGATGTCTACATATAGTTTAAATGCAAATGGAATCTGTGGTTCTAAGTGGTCTACATATCTAGTTAAATTGGTGCTATAGAGTTTTCAAGATGAAAACCCTTTTTTTTCCCCATTAAGGTTAATTATTTTCTTAAAGTAAATTCTAATGCAAGTGAACCTTGCAGAAGACACTGAAAATTCCACATGTCAAATAGTAAATGATTAAAAGATAAGTGATATGTTGAATAGAAGATTAGTGAGGGAAATAACCTGGCTTTGTACTTGGTCTCTGATGTTAGTTTCTGTCTCCCTATCTGTTTGGTTTTTTTTTTTTTATGATGGGATGAGGGAAACACTTAGCGACTTCTTAGTTTGAAAGAGTTAGAAGTTGTGGCTTAAACTTAGTAACTGCCATAACTAAGTAGAAATAAAACACAGATATAACATACTCTAATTTGGTTGATCTTTAAAGGATCTTGGTTGTAGATAGTTTCTGGGAAGGCAAACAGCTCAATTCAGCTTTTTGATTGAGCTCAACTGTTTCTTTTTTATATGAAAAAATAAACCCAAAGCATTTAAAATAGAAAATGAATGCCTTGACTGTGAGTAACCAGATGAACAGCTTTGTAGGCTATTTCAAACTATTTTTCTAAGTCCTGTAGTACTAGTTTCTGAAAACTGTTTTGTTTCAGTGCTGTACACTGCAAAAATTGTTTTGTACTCGTTCTGTACTCTGAACTCCTTCAGTTGTGTTTGAGCTTGTTGTCATCAAAATATACTTGTTTCAAAGAGTTTTCCTGAAGCTCACTCCTTAGCTAACATTTTAGGTTGATGAAAAATAAGTTGGATTAGTTAAACTGTTAAATAAAATAGTTTAGCTCTTCAGTTTTGGCCATTTCTGGACAGCAAAATGTGTTCCCATGGGGATCTGTAAAGCTATACTTGATTGTGTTTATAGCATCTTACAGGCCAGGCATATAATTTTTTCTCCCCTTTTTACAACAATTTTTCGTTATAAGACACATCTATCTGTAAAGAAAGTATGATGTTGAATGTTACAGAAAGTGACTTTCGTTGGTAGGACTGTATTGAGTAAACCTGGGAATACTAATCAAGAGCACAAGCATAATTCCTACGTTATTTTTAAAGAAAAAGTATTGTATCTGAAGTTATTTGTCACAATTTTTGTGAGTTTTACAGTATGTACACTTTTGTGCAGTGTAAGTGCACCTGGTATACTATGTAATTTATTTTTTAATGTTATTTCAGTCTACATCATCTTCCCCTCATTTTACATCTGGGTGTTATGGTGAGTCTGAGAGAACTCAGGGAGCATATTCAAGACTGCATAGCCAGCAGCAAGATAGCGATTCAAAGAGGCCTAAGCTATCTTGTACATCTACCTCTTCTGTGAGAAGTAATGGCTTGACTGCCTTTTCAGGTGAGAGGTTGATTACTTGAGCTGAGTTACATCATAATTGTCTGAGTAGTAAGATCAGGTTTTATCAAGTTTTAAAAGACTTGCTTCAAATATTATGCTTGTATCTTTCTTAAATAATAAAAATTCATGCCTATCTGAAGAGCGTGTTCACAATGATAGCAGTGTCCGAAGTTCCGAGTATGCCGTTAACGTGGTCTTTTGAAAATCCAATTGTATACATTCATTTCAGAATTATTACCTGTACCTATTCCATTTGTGGTCAAGCTGAACTTCATGGCTCAAACACACCTTAATTCGTTAAGATTTCAAGAAAATAATGAGTGTAGCTGCTCTTATTTAATGAGTCAAATTGTATTGATACATCAATGTGTGCCAGGGACAGCAGAAAGGAAATCTTTACCACACTTAGCAATACGTTCAAGCACAGTGTCACGGCTGGTTAGAGCACTGTTGTTAGGGGTCGGGGAAGAAAGCGTTCCTTTTTTAGCAGGGCCTGAACTCATTCTTTAGGTCCCAGCTAAAGAAACACTCTACACTACGAGCTCTTTCAGGAAAACATGAGTTTTTCATTAAAGCTGTGAGTAAGTTCATGAAACTTGGATAGACAAAATTTATGCAATATGCCAACAAAAGTCTAAAGCTCAGGAAGTAACGGTCAAAACCTTACACTGAAAATATTTCTGAACCGTTTTGATACAGATCACTGGATTAATTCAGATTACCCTTATGGGTATGGATTAATGGGTATTTTAATATCCCCTTATGGAATTGCACAGCCATCCAAATAAAAATAAGTTCTTGCTCAAACCTCAGTATTATTGATACTTTCTTACTCTGTTAATAAAACAACCATTAACATGTCTCACTATGGTGTAGGACTGTTAATCTTTCCATTTCTACATCAGTTGGTTGCCACACTGCCAACCGATGAGTGCTTAAATTTGGTGTTGTAAGTTAGCAATGAAACAATATCAAGGTGAATTTTTCAGAGCCGTTGAAGAAGATTCTTTTGGAACAAGAGTTTTGTCCACAGCTGATGTGCGTACAGTTTGCTATGCAGCTGTAGGAGCTGTTGACAAAAAACAAGATCCCTTTTTACACTGAAGTGTTTTGCTCTGTAATATGAACAAACAGTATTAGTCATTGTTCTTAAAATTGTGTCTAAACTGCATTTAAGCTTCATCAGCTGTTTTTATGAGACATGAAACTTCATTTTAAGTAGTGTCAAGGGGAATGGCAGCATTTACTAAGTCTCAAGCTGCTGTTTTGCTATAATGTGAAACCTTTTTAAAAACTAGCTACCGTTATGAAGCAAGATGCTACTTCTCTTCCTCTTCTGTCCTGTAAGAGTGTCTGACTCTTGCCAAAAGTATTATTACTTTTCGTTTGATTTAGCTTTCAGAACTAACTTTGCTGCAAGATGAAGTAAGTGCCAGCATCAGCAGAGCGCGCTTAGCTTTATGTTGGCAGCGGGGTCCTTGGTCAGCTTAGTGGTAATGTTAAACTCGCCCTTGATACGAGTAACAAAAATGCCTGCGTAAGTGCCAGCTTTAATGGATTTTTTGGATGATTGCTGAAACAGGGGATTTATTTACTTTTTCTTTCTAGATTCCTCATGGAGATGCAGTAGGATTCCTAGATCTTCATCAGTAATGCTTGGCTCCCTTGGAACTGATCTGGTGAGAGAGCGAACACAGTTAGAAAGAAGAACAGATCTATCTGTTAATAACCTGGTGGATCCCAGCTACAGAAACAGCGACTTTTCGCCTTCACCATGTACGTTTTGTGTAACCGAAAGCTCGTAAACCTACGGTTTGTACGGCTTTTTGTTTCTTAACATGTTCATAGAATCACAGAATGATTTGGTTTGGAAGGGACCTTTTGTTCCACCCCCTGCCATGGGCAGGGACACCTTCCACTATCCCAGGTTGTTCCAAGACCCATCCAACCCAGCCTTGAACGCTTCCAGGGATGGGGTGTCCAAAACTTCTCTGGGCATGTTCTTTTAATATTTTATTCAAAACACAAAATATATTTTAAAGTATCCTTTTAAATAAAGTCAGTTGGCCGCTTTCCATGCATTGAACAAAGGATATATGAATGGTCTAGCTTGTAGATGCTTTCAGTCATGTGAAAGCGGTGTCGGTGGTTGCCACTGTGACTCCGTGATTAGTCAGTAAAGCTCTTTCCTTGTTTGTCTTAAAATCTCTTGGTGTTTAGGTATGGGAAAAGAAATAATGTTGATTTGACCCACAAAAGTTTTTTCTTGAAGGTGCATATTACCTCTTTTTATTTGGGTTCTCAAATGGTTATTAGGGAAAACTGCTAGACCACTGAAAATAAAAATGAATAAACACACACTTTACATGAGGTGAGAGGTTTGTCTCATAGCCACTGCTAGGACTAGTAAGGACTTCTGCACTGTAATTTTCACTTTCCGTTCAGAGTGCTGCGGCCTTCTAGAGCTGTCTCGGGGGAAGCTCACCATTAGTCTTGATCTGCAACCTTTTGCAGATGCATCGGTATTGATGGTATTTCGTAATGCAGAAGTTACAAAAAAATACCATGTTAATAAGTATAGAAGATAAGCAGAAAAGGTAAAATCTACGTTTAGAATTTGTCCCGTAGTCTTGCCTCGACAGGAGAGTGTATTTTAATCGTACTCTTAACGCTTTTTAATAAGTGGGCAGTTTGACTGCTCTACCTGGTAGAGCCTAATGGGAGAAGTGGGTTGGTGAGCAACCTTGCCTTGTACTGTCCATGCTGCATTTCTAGCAGTAGTGCTGCTATTTAGCGCTATAAAAATAACTCCCAGCTGTGTTCCCTGATGTGTTATCAAAAGCACATGGTAGATGCTTGGCACCTGTGCAGATGTTTTGTTAGCTGGAATCTGCCGGATAAATAAAGCTCATCTTCAGCAGTAAATGGCGATTGCAAAGCAGAACCCATTAAGAGAGTCACCAAAACGACAAAGACGAAAGTTTTGAATTCCAGAATACATAGAGAGCTTCTGTTTCCTCCCTTCATCTATCCGTGCTTGTTCCTCCTTCTCCCTTTTCCCACTCACAACCCCCCAGTGCAGCCATTTGAGGAAGGAGACTAGCCACCTCAGTCGCTTCACATGAACTACAGTTCATCTACAGTGGAATTCTTCTCAGTGTGTTGAGATACTTAGGCGGCATTTACAGAAGATACGCTTGTAAGAATGGTAGAGTGGATTGGTTTGGAAGGGACCTTTAAAGTCCTCTAGTCCAACCCCCCTGCAAAGAGCAAGGACATCTTCAGCTAGGACAGGTTGCCTAGAGCCCTGTTGAACCTGACCTTGAATGTTTCCTGATGTGTTTGAGCACGTCTTGTCATAGTATTTTCCTCTGCTTTTCTGCAACAGATCTTCAAGATAGGCCCGCCTCTTCGTATGCAGAGGGAGCAAGACCAAAAGAGAACTCATTAAGCACTTTGAGGCTGAATGCACCTGTGAACCGCCAGTTGCCTTCTGATCATCAGCCATCTTTTTTCAACAGGGACTCTAACATGAGCTCTTCAAGATCCAGCTATTCTTCAAGACAAAGGAGAAACGAATTGGAATCTCCCCAGAGGAGTGTACAGCCAGCATTTTCTCTTACTGCCGTTAGAGATGAAACCCTTTCCTCGAATGGTTCCGAAAGGGTTTTATCATCACAGAGGTCATCGAATGAGTCTGCAGCTGACAGTGAAGGGAGGCGCACGACCAGACAGCTGCTGTCTCGTTTAGCATCTAGTATGTCATCTACATTTTTCTCTCGAAGGTCTAGCCAAGACCCAGTGCACGCAAGATCATTAGGCTCTGAAGAGTCAACGGTGGTCCCAAGAGTTCAAGCTACTACTCCGTCGAGTAGTAATGGAGCTGCAACTCCGGAAGTTCCAGGACTTCAGTCATCCGAAGCTTCTCAGGGGTTTAGTTTTCTTGGACGAAGATGGGGTTTATCAGGAGTGTCACAGAATCGCAGCTCTGATTCTGATGGGGAAAGTTACAGACCAGACGCCGAAAGTAGGAGCACGGGATCCTGGTTGTCATCCTCTTTGAGGAACAGATGTACGCCTCTCTTTTCCAGAAGAAGAAGGGAAGGAAGAGATGAATCTGCAAGGATCTCTACCTCTGATACGACTGCTAGATCGCAGCATGTCTTTAGAAGGAGAGAGTCAGGTGAGGAGACCTCTCTTGAAGCATCAGATAGCCCTCCTCGGACTTCTGTTACCAGACCACCAACACCTGCAGTATCTGTTATTTCTACAGCTAATGCCTCCCCACCAGATTCAGCCCACAGTGGAAGAAGTTCGGGAATTCTGCCTGGTTCTCTCTTTCGCTTTGCAGTGCCTCCAACATTAGGAAGCAGTCTGTCTGACAATCTTATGATAACTGTAGATATTATTCCCTCTGGCTGGAATCAGTCTGATGGACAAGAAAGTGGCAAGTCTAAAACACCACCTTCAAGAGATCCAGAAAGACTCCAGAAAATTAAAGAAAGGTAAGTCAGTGTGTTATTATGTGATAGTAAAATGTACCTGTTTTAACATGAGAGGGCTTTCTGCAGTCATGATTTTAAAAGAAAACTTTCCCTTAGAGGAGGCGACAACTCGGTTCCCTGTCACCTGTATTCTCACTTTTGTCTTTAAAGAAACTTGTTTTAATTCTCGTAGGTTTGAGAATAGTTTGATAAGTGGAATTTTCATTATAAACAGTCCTACATGAAATGTCATAGCATTTGTTGGTATTCCATCCTATTCAGCCTGCTTTTAGAAGATTCTGAAGATGAAGAGGGTGACTTATGTAGAATCTGTCAGATGTCCTCTGCAAGTTCTGACAACCTTTTAATAGAGCCATGCAAATGCACTGGAAGTCTGCAGTATGTTCACCAGGAGTGCATGAAAAAATGGCTGCAGTCGAAGATAAATTCAGGTAAAGCAGACTCTAGACCAAAGTAGACTTCCAGGTATATAGGGAGGCTTATCAGAAGGATTGCACTGAGGTATTTAGTTGAAAAGTGAGCAGTGGGGACAAGCAGTAGTATGGCACTTCCAGGCTTTTTGTGTGTCTGTGCAGCTTCTCACGTGAGTAGTTCCAAGAACTGTATCTCTTGTTTAGAGAACTACATTTTTTGCAATTGTCTGCTAAGATATTAGACAAAATATAACATTGCAGAAGTGTAGCTTTAGAATTACTCTCCCACTTCAGTGGTACCACTTTGGGTGGCATTTGTTCCCCATCCTTCCTTACGGAAATGGTTGTGCTTTTTTCCAAGACTTCTACAGCTGAGCTAACTGTTAGCAGTGATATCCAAAACTGATTTTGAATTGTAACTAGACTTAAGTACTTTTTTTTAAAGATACTAACTCCTGTTCAAGGCACTGTAAAACTCCTTGTTCAAAAATTACTTCAAAGTGCGTATATAATTCTTTAAGAAACACTTCAGATATTGCACTCAGTAGAAATATTTTTGTAACAAATCGATTGATGGGTTTGTAACTGTTACCTGCGGTATTCTTAAGAGTTAAAAGTAGCTTGATAGCAGACATGAAATACTTTGTACCAAAGGAAGGTGCTAGTATCTGTTGACTTTTTTACTCAGCACCAGAGGATACGCATCGGAGTAGGGATGCATTAGAAGCCTCAGCCTGTAGAAGAAATTAATTTGAAGTATTTAACTGTAGATAAAGACATAACTCCACTATCAACTTGCTTTGTTCATCTTGTTGCTTGTGGAGGAGCTTGTTTTAAAACTGGTACTTAAGACAGAATGTTACTTAACGATAACTTTATTCTGGTATATTTATTCTTACTTTTGTGCATATTTGGATTACACGGTAAAATTCAGAAAGCCCGAGGAGCGATTTTATGCCAGACTTGCAGGAAGAGGCATATTACATCCAGAGCAAACGTGAGGCAAAACATGTGCAGCCGGATAGAGAATAAACATTCTACGGCATTTAAATTCGGACAGTAGCAGATGTCACTACATTCCTATTAGAGGCTTTCTTTTCTTCTAACCTTGCTCTGCAAAATAAAGCCAAAAATTATGTAGAGTTTTTAATGTTTATATGGGTGTGTCATATGTTACAGATTGTTGAAACTTGACACTGAGTTTTCCCCTTGCCCGCCTCCCCACCAGGTTCTTCTTTGGAAGCGGTGACAACTTGTGAATTGTGCAAGGAGAAGTTGCATCTTAATCTGGAAGGCTTTGACATTCATGAGCTCTATAGGGCACGTGCAAATGAACAAGTTAGTATATTTTACCTAATTTGGTAAGTGTTGGTTTAGTGCTGGGAGGGCAGTCTCCTTTAGAGAAGGCAGATGCATCTCCGTTTCGGAAGGACCGTTACGCATATAAAGTAATGTTAACGTGGAACGGATTTTTCTCCTCAATGTTCCGACTGCCACTACCTTCCTGCTATGCTTCCTAGAGCTGAGCTTTCAGTAAGTGTAATACATCTCTTTTCTTAGTTGCAGATCTGTCATCTAGCTTTGTAATCCTGTGTCCCTGCCACATAGGTGCAGTGCGAATTCTAGCACAATTAGATTGAATTTCACATTAAGTCAGGAGTTGTCATCGCTTTTAGCTGGTTTTGAACGCCATTTAGCAGTTGTTTTAAACATACAAACTTCTTTTGTTTCATCAGAGTGGTAGAAACTAACCTCTGTTCCAGCACTAACTGCTCCTTCAAATAATTTCCTAAATTAAAAGTAATCAAAGGCCCATTGGTATTACTCTTGTTATTTGAAATACATTATCTTAGAACTACTGGATTGGGTACTATTTAAGAATGAGTGAATAACACAGAGCTGGTGTTTTTTATGAACTTTATTCAGAGGGTTTTTCCCTCTTCTCTGGGTCATATTCTGATGGTGCACAAATGATACTGGCCTACCTCAGATGTTTAAAGAAAATACCAAGTGACATCAATTTTTTGGGGCAAAACATCAGCCTCTAATTTTTTTTTATTATTTAAACTAAGGTCTTACCCTCGTACTCTAATTCCTATCAATTGGGGCAGCCTCTGAAAAGTCTTTCTCGAGAGTGCCATCATCTTGTTTTAGTACTAGTGTTTATTGGTTGCTGTCACAGCACTTTATTTGAAATAGGAACTTTGAAATTTTTTCCTAAAGAATTGACTAAATTATCTGTTCAGCAGTAGCATTTTTGAAGTTTTTCTTTTATCTTAGCAGGTAAAGGAATTTCTCAAATATTTATAACATCATAACATTCTTAAAATATATTCTTTTATTTTGGCTTTCTGTAAAGCCTTGGGACAACAGAGAAGAAACCAGCAATAATGTTTTTATTTCCCTAAGTGATATAATACTCTGATTTGCACATTCTTTCCTCTGAACTAATAATGCTGACTGCAATTTAATTTGTAGAACTCTGTTTATCTTTAAGGATAACGTGTTTGATTTGGGGTGGCTGGGAAGGACCAGAAGTATAAATAGCTTTTCAGTAACGTAAATTTTTTAGTATTACATTTCCCTAATTCTTTTGGAACAACTAGAGATAAATCTGTAATGATTCCATGAAAATCTAATTCTTGTTCTACTTGAATCATATATGCAGATGTATTACTGACATTCTGAATGTTTCTTTTGATCTCCTTTAAGGCAGACTATGAATTTATCAGCTCTGGTCTCTACCTTGTAGTGTTGTTACACTTATGCGAGCAGCGCTTTTCTGATATGTTAGGAACTGCAAATGAGGCCAGCACGCGTGTCAGAGTAAGTATGAAGTGAATTTCTGGCAGGAATTGCTCATGCAGAGCACTTGAAAGCAGATTGTTACCTCGAGTGATCTAGGAGCTAGATACCCGAGAAACACGCTTTTTTAAACAAATTTAGGTCTAAAATGGGCTGGGCTTGTCAGTGCACCGTGTTTGATTGGAAACTGAAGGTACTACATAATTGCAGGTACTGTGCTACGGAATGCTTTTCGTCAAGGTTGTTGGTAATTCATTAGTTAGCATATTCGTTGTCATGATTATTGGGAATGTATGCAGAACTGGAAGGTTAACCTCCCTCTGTGCCAAACATGCAGTTAAGAATGCTGGACTACCCGATTTCTTTAATTTTTCTCGTTATGCAAGTGTATATTGCGAAGGTCTGGAACTTGCAATGCTTGTCTGCTGGAGTACACCTGAATGTGTACTTGAGTATTAACGCTCTGCAACAGCCTATAGCTATAGTATGATTTCTCTGGCATTAGCCAGAGAAATAGTCTCTTACCAGGTGCATTTGATGACTGCATTCTCATCACTTGAAAGGCCTGGCTTAGAAACGTGGTAAGTACACCTTTAACCAGTAAGAGATCGGCATACAGAATTCTTTCTGCACAGTGATTCGTTCATAAATCCAGTATTCTACATGTTTATTTGATACTAGATAATTAATCAGTGCTCTTAGTCAACTGATCTCCTGAAAACCTGATTATTTTTAGTTTTTTTACTTACATGCAAAGAAGTTGACAGTATTAAGCTTATCCAATGTGCATTGGAATGGTTGACTGCTAGCAGGTGCTAGGTCTTTGGAAGAGGCAGGACTATGCTCTGTCTAATCTCTTAAATGTATTAGAACGGTGCTCCTCTTTTCTGTACGCATCTAATGTAGGGCTTGTATTCCACGGTCCAGTTTCTGTGCCACAAGTGTAGAGATACAAAAGACACACAATCTAATAGTAGCCAGCATCTGGCACAGGTTATTAGCTTGAGTGTATTGCAGAAGATGTTGTTACTGGTTTTCCATCAGCGGAGACATTACATACTTCTGTGTGTGACACTGCATTTTAAACCAGCGGGAGCACCAATGCTGGTGCTTGATATCAAGCATTTAAGTAAGCTGTGGAAACTCATTTCGTCTGCCGTGTCTCAGTATCTGGACTTTTAACGGAAGCAGTGATGCAGATTGGCAGTGACAAAAGAAAGCCACTTGTCTGAGACTTTTTGTTCCTAGGAATTTTGGCTTTGGGTTTTGATACCGTGTGCTTCCAACATTAAACCTCCACCGTTGCCCAATAGTAATCCTGGTCTTAAGAGTTTAATTGTAAACAAAAACTTCAAGTGTATTTATGCATTTTTCGTGAGCCACGTTCAATCAGAGGGTTCTGTTTTGTCATATTAGTTGTGAATTAAATGAAATGGATTTAACTAATGCAAGTCCTTACCGTGATTGCGTTTTCCTGCATTACAGTTTTTAGGAATGTTTTTCATTAAACAACTGACGCTTGTTTATGTTTGCCGCTTTCAAAATTGATGTCTTTTACAGACTGTAGAACATGAAGGTGATGCCACAAGCTGCTACCACAAACATTTTACAGCTGAAATAATCGTGCAATAGCAATTTGAAGTCTAATGTGTGGGGATTTATATTAAATTTTGCATTGTTTTTTGTAAGTTGGGCAAATGGGTTAGGATAACCGAGATCTGGCATGAAGCTTTGGGATGTAAAAAGTGAAGAAAACTTTGCTAACTTGTTGCAAATTTCTGCAGATAACTTTGCAACTTTTAAACTACTTTCTCTCTGCCTTGTTTCTAGTTTATTAACCTTGCAAGAACTCTTCAGGCACATATGGAAGATATTGAAAGTAGGTGCTTCCCCTCTTTCCCTCCCCTCCCATTAGATCAACTCAAAGATAAATGAGTACAATCCTCCTTGCCAAGATTCATAATACTGAACATAATTACTGAAAACCTTACCCAGCAGTGCTTTTTCCATCATCAGTAGAATTATTCTGAGGGGGAACTGATTTTAATTCTCCATGATTAATTTCCCAACAGCACAGAGTTGTTTAGGCCACAGAAGTGTTATCTGCAATCGTTAACAAAATTTCTTACTAGTTACAGGTTGGTTATTGTAGTTCCGATAATCAGTAATTACAGGATAAACGGTGACCTTCAGGTTGTTGCCTTTTACAAGAGTCTTAGTAGGAAAGAAACATTTAGAATTGAATTTTACTGCATTTAAATTAGACACTCGTATTGCCATTTTTCTTTCCTTTCTTTTTCTTGCCCTCTTCTCCCCTTTGTTTTTTCTATTCACACGCACTTTTTGGTTGTGTGGGTTCCTTGATCAGACCTATCAGACCTCGTGAACGAACTCTAAAGGTCACCAATTTTGGCGAAGGATAAGCCTGCTTTTCATCTAACGGCTTTTTTTAATGTGTTATAATTCAAAGCTATATGCTGATACAGTTACATTTCTGGTAAATATACCCTGGATCTATTTCTGGGCATGTTGAATAGGCGGTAGAAGGGTAGTTGATCTACCCTTTTTTTTTCCTCGTGTGCGTGTGAGTGTCTTGTCAGCCGTATATGGGTTTTCAGTACACAGGATGCATTTGGAGTACTATAAGGAGTGGGAGCGCGTGTGTGTGAAAGAGAGAGTTCTGGGTCGAGATGATTATTTCCTCATTCAGAGCGGTCGAAGGTGGACTCGAGTTCTGAATTCATTACTAAGTTATGTGCATCCTTACTGGAGTAAAAAGTAATGAGTATCATTTTACACCTTAATTCGATCTATATTTGATTCAGCCTTTAACTTGCAGGTGAGGAATACGGAGTTCTAGATTTATTTTTGGTGCACTTCAGTTACGTTTCTCTTGTAAGAACTGAAGAAGCAAGGAGTCAGACTTTTCTTCTTTCTATGTTCAGGGATGGAACAAGTTACTCCAGTATAAATACTTCCTTGCCTGCAGACCTTGCTTAAGAGGACATATTAAATTCCTGTTACAGACAAGCTAACATTTTACAAACCTAATGTAGATGTGTGTACTGACTTTTCTGTCGTAGTTGACAAGTGTGTATTTGTCTTTTGACTCTCCTTGCAACAACAAAATCCTGTGCATATGTGGGCTTCGTGTTCATCTTGCATATGCTGAAAAGGACAGGAGTGGAGGGAGGAGCTGCTTCCAAGTAGGCCCAGGTTGCATTAAGCAACATACGTGTGTATATATATAAAAATTTAAGGGTCTTTGTATAGACTGCTGAATCTTTCTAGGTATTTTAGTATCCAAATTGTTAACCTAGTGAGTAATTTCTTTCCCTTATGTTGGGTGCTGGTGTCATGGATTGAGTATATCCTCCTCTGACTACTGCTGGAATGAGCCACTCTAAGCTCTACATAAAAGTTGAATCTCTGGCGTAATTAAGTTTTCTTCCTCTTATTCTGAGGAAGTAGAGTAGGAGGACACTGCATATTGTACGTTCCGTTGAGTTTTGATTTGAAAATGCTGTATTTTTCCGACACGAGAGGCATTTAAGAATTAAGCTACGCAAGGTTTGGGCTGGTATTACAGTCTGCTATGTAATATTATAAAATCACCTTTATTTCCTCTAGTCATCCTAAAGTGTTTTAATGTCACAGATTTTTGTCAAGGCTTCTGATTACACTGTGTTGTTCCAACAGCTTCTGAAGATGATTCTGAAGACTGATGCCGGTAGAACTTTCATACTGCAAGAAACAAACAGAATTGCTGCAGAAATGCTGAATTGGCGAGAACAACGTCAACATGCGTTTGTTTTATTCCTCTCCTTAGTAAAAAGCGCATTGAATATTACTATAGTTTTTGAAGCATTGTTGAATTCAAAATCAACTGCTGCACAGTGGAGCTCAGTGCGAACTTGACAACTACTCAGCATGTGTGAGGATTAGATACATAGAAAGCAACTTCCCTTTGTAAATTACGAGGATGTTGTGCTTTGTTTTGGAAGACATCAGATTCCGAATATTTAAGGAAGCTCCATCTCCCTTTGCGTTTCCTTCTTACTGTAGTCAGACTTCTGGTTTTGTCTTACCGAGTTTTGCTCCTGTACTGGCACTAAGTGGTTATAGTGGGTTTCAGGGGGAGGGTGGGGATGCCCATGTACTTAAATAGGTTTTTTTTGGGTGTTCTTAAATGCCTCTTTTGCCGCATCATATAACCGATTGCTTCCATCGTTAATGAATGAACGGGAGGATAAGCGAGATACCGTGGAGATTGTTTGGGATTTGGCTTATTTGAAGATTATTATTTAATTCAAAAAGCAATAAGAACTTGCAGTGGTCTTTTAATACTTGGTGATGGCTTTTTTATGTACCAGTTTGGAAATTTGAAATTATATTTGATATCATGTGGCTGTTCCATTATGGAATTTTGCAGGTGTAAACTCTTGCATTTCAGCATTCCTAGCAGATATGCAACTTGATAAAGACCTAAGGTTGTTTAGTTTAATCAGACCTTTTTTAGATCCCACCCTCACTGTTCAAAGCACTGGTTATCGATGTGTTTTCTAGTGTTGTCACTTCTTTATAAATAAAGACGAAAGAGGTATGCATCTCTACTGGTATTGTCCATTTTATTTAAACGTGGATATCTACCAGAACTTACACTCGAGGACATAGAAAGCTGTAGTCTGCGGTATATCTTTACTAATGTCTATAAATTCTTACGCAGATACTTAAGATTGTTCTGACCATTTTCGATTGAAACGCTTTCTATAAATGGTGGTACAATAAATTCTTCTACGTGTATTGGAATTGTATTTCCTACAGATACGTTAGTTCTGTAATTACCGCAGTAACAGTGTATCTGCAAAGAGTGCAGTAGGTTGAAATGCCACGAGTTTAGTTTGTTACAGTATGTAAAACTAACTCGTGCAGATGAAAGGATGTTCCTTACCAGCTGAAATGAACTTGTGATTTTTAGAGTTAACTTTGCTAGCGTTACATGAGTTGGCCTGTCATCCGTAAGACTTGAAAGAAAATGGAATGCTGAGGAAATGGCATGTCCCTATGCCCGTTCTGGTAACTCTAGGCATTAGGCATTCGGTGCTAACAGTTACAAGTATTATTCCAGTAATTAGTTGAAATACAGCTCTGGGATGTTCATCTGAAAAGCGAAGGTCCGGGCATATGTGAAGGTGTTTCTAACTAATTTCTGAAGAAGGTGAACTGAAGTTTATAATAAATGTTCAATCCTTGCCGAGTTAGACGGTATAGCTTAATAAAATGCCATACAGTGAAGCAGTCAGTATTTCATATGCACTCAGTACATTCGGGGTTACAAGCGTGGGTTCTGATACCCTAATAAATTGATGACTTTAAGAATATTTTTAGAATTTTTTTTCAGTCTTTGTTACAAACACCGTTCCATGAAAGTGAGCAACGTAAACAGCTCCGTGTACAAAGGCGGTTGAAATGATATGTCTGTTTGGCGTCCTGCAGCCTTGTTGAGCTTCAGTGCAAATGAAAGAGCGACATAGGGGAATACCACGATGGAATTGCCGAAGTGTAAAGGATCTGAATGCGCCGGTTGGGAAGAACGCTGCCACCGGACCCAGTTGCCTCCTCAGAGGAGAGCTGCCTTACAACCCTGGTGCCCCACAGCTTTAGAAGGGTAGGGGCTGGGAGCAGCCAGATTGCTTGTCTTCTATGTACCTGTGCTGTGAGATCTCCATCCTTGGGAGCACCCATCTGTGCAAGCTCTCGTGGGTCCACGCAAGTGGATTTTTGTTAGCACAACGCACGCGTGCGTCCATGCGGGTGTCTGTCCAAACGTGCATTTTGTCTTGTCTGCACGTGCACGTGCCCTGTCTGTTCCCTGGATTTCGAGATGTAAGGAATGACTGTGGCTTGCTGCTGGTTCTAGCGATTCACAGGCATACCTGATCCTCAGTGGTGGGCCCTCTCACTAGATCTCACTAATGAGGCCAGTGATGACAGATCCAGGTGGGAACGGGAACAAGCTACAGAACCGAGTGCATCATCCCATCCTGGGGCCAGTTGAGAGCTGTGAGGCTGACAGGCCGCAAAGTTGTTCAGTGCCATCGTGAGTCTTTGTGGCCTGTGGAGGTCCTTGATGCTCTGCTGGACATGCTCCAAGTGTCCATCCTGGGCTCCTATGTTGGGGGTGAGAAGGAGAGCGTGTTTTTCCATGTCACAATTCTCGACTTCTGCTACTGTGCGCGTAGTAGCCTTTCGTCGTGCGCTACCCTCACCTGCCAGGTTGTTCGTGCCACACTGACCTGCCTTGTTTCAAACGTCCGTTTTGCGCATTGCTGCGCTCCTCCCAGACCCGAGCATGGGCTGGGCTCTTCTCCTGCTCGTTAACGCTGCGAGTAAGAACGCCGTACAGAGGCCGTGCAGAGGATCCCACCCGTGCGCGCGGGCTCCGCAGCGCCGCGCAGGCGCAATTAAAAAGCAGTAATAAAACTCCTCAAACATAAAAAACCCCAGAAAAAGTGCGTGCACGTAAGCGGCAGGACGCAAAAAAAGCAAAGGTATGAACAACGACTTGGAGGGCGGCACACGCGCAAAAAATTGGGAAGCCGCGCCCGTGCAGTAACGCGGAACGCTGCACCTGTGCAGTGGCAGAAGTGGAAAAGCTGCATGTGGTGCTGCTCGCTGCTTCCACCTGCTGGTTAAGGGGCGGTACTACAGCTACCCCGGGAAGAGCTGCACGCTCGCATTGACTCAACGGCGCTGGTTTAAGAAAGCTGCGCGCGTGCGGGGAGCGGACGCACTTACGCACGCGCAACGCCTCGGAGAGGCCGTGCGGGCGCAGCGGCTTTTTACGCTCCACGCTGCCGCGCAGCAGTCACGTCCCGTGCCACAGGCCAGGACGTCACGGCTTCCGTGGGTGCCGCCGCGTCATGCTGGTCCCGGCCATGTGGGGCTGCGGTGCCCAGAGTGCAAATCGCGGAGCTGTGGCGCTGCCGCCGCCAGGCATTCGTGGTCTCCTATTGCTCCTGGGTCCTGAATTGCCTCCAGTCAGCAAGGATCGTTCCCAAATGTCATCGCCGGGCTCCGGAACTCGATAAGGTTGTGCTCCCCCGAAGCCCGGGTGCTGCTTCTTGGCGCTCTGTGCACCTCTTGCTGTGAGCGGCTTTGTGTTGCAGCTCAGCGAAGTCCAGTTCAGTAGTTTCTATACAAGAAACCTCTGTAGTGAGCAATCAAAAGAGATGTGCGAAAGCCGGGATCCTTTGACTTCCATGGTGGGCTTAAGTTTTTTTTTTTCCTCTCTTTCAGGACAGGAAAAATCATTTAAGTTGGCCCAGTGATGCCAGAAGCTTTGGTCTTTGAGCAGCCATAGCCAAGAGGCACCGGCCCCGGGGGCCCGCGCTGTAGGGTAAGTCAGAAGGACGCAGGGTTCCTCTTTTCCTCTCTGCTGGGATTAAGTGCCTAGGGAATGCTATTTCTGACTGCCCGGTCCTGTGCGTGTCTGCTGGAAAAGGGCAGAGGCGAAGAGGCGAATGTCAGAGTTCCTTGGGGATGATGAATTTGTGGTATTTGGCTGTGCCCAGAGGAACGGGTTGGGCGTTATTTCTGCGTCTAAGGACTGGTTTGGGGGTTCAGGAGGCCGGGGAGCCGAGCTCTTGGTGCATTCCCAGCTCTCTCAGGGGTGGCAGCTGGTGCAGGGCTGGGCGACAGCCTCTGGTTGGGCTCGGGGCAGTTACTGGCCCCGGCACAGACGCAGGGGGGTTTTGGGAGGGTTTGGAAGCAATGGGAGCAAAATGAGGGATGGTGCTGGGCGGAACGATCGGCCTGTGCCCATGTCAGCGCAGCCGTGCAGGGCGCTGGGATCTGGGTAAAACTCCAGCTCTCCTGGTGTTCAGGGATGCAAGGTCTGAGGGACTGGATTTACCTGTGGCTTTCCAGGACAGCAGGAACAAGAGGAAATGTGCTGCCAGAGCTGTGTTGCATCAGGTTGTGTTTCCCTCTTTCCCCTTTCCATTTCCTCCTCAGTGCAGGTGTCCCTTGCAGCCCACGAGCACAGGCCCAGTGACAATTCCCTGTCCTCCTCCTGTCCCCCTGTGGCCCCTCGTTGGACAAGGCTAGAATGGCAACACACATTCCCAAAGTCTGTCTGCTCCCTTAAATCCATGGACCAGTTAGTGCTGTCTCTGAACAGCTGAATGGAGCTTTCATTGCCTAGAAACGAGCAGGAGTGGCAAACAAAGGAATTTGAATCTGGAAATAGGTGAGTTCCACCCACCCACCGCTGCTGATGCAGAGACTGGGGCTCAGGGCAGCTGTGCAGCCCTTCCCCGTGGCATTGATCCCACACTTGGATGTTGTGGCGTTGTCAAACCGGGCCTCAAACCAGGAGAAGATAAGCCCTGACGATTTGCTCCTGACCCAGGCACACCCACAGCCCACCCACAGCGTGTTAGCTGGAGCGTGTGCCTCAGCTGGTGTCACTCGAGTTTCACCAGAGTTGCAAGCTGGCTCCTGCTCTGGGCGATTCTGAGTGACCATCGCATCAGTTCTGCACTAAACACCGTTTTGCCGGACCCAGAGATTTGGCCACATAGGGATTTCTCAACAGAAAGTCAAAATGCAGGAAAAGTGCCAAGACCACACACGGGCCTGGGTACAGCACAGTCTTTGTGGGTCACTGTCACTGCAGGCCCTTACAGTCTCTCCCCATCGTTCTTGTAGGCTCCCTTCAGGTACAGGAGGCCTTGCTCCCTGGTGTTTTTGGCTATTCTCTGTCAAGGAAATGAGTTGAATTTCCTTGTCAAATCTAATAGGCTTTTGTATTCAGGCTTCTCTGCTGTGGGATTCGTACTCAGAGACTGGTATTTGTGTCTGGACACTTGCAGAAAGTGGACGTAATCCCTGGATGTATAAGGAAAATGCCTATTCATCGCCTTTTAGGCAACGATAGCAATGCAGGTGAAGGTCAGGCCCGACTGGCATGGCAGCCTTTTCACCAGTTCACCAGCTGAGCTGGTGCCAGGGTGAGTCCAGTCTCTAAATTTCCTTTGCATGCCTCAAGGTGTGCATCGTGAGATTTGTGCTCGTTTGAGCCGGTCTCCTGTGCAGTGAATGTCAGGCGGTGTTCTCTTTGCTGCACATTGGTGACTCTAGGGGGTTCTGGAGTAACACAGACATGCTGGCTAGAGAAGGCACAAAAGAGTGCTTTCCTTTCAAACAGGGGAACTGGTAAAAAAATGTGGCTTGTCTCTCACTGCCTGTGTTCCCTTCAACCCAGGGAGGCCATATGGAGCTGGTGATTTCCTGCCTGTGTTGACATATGTGCTAGCCCAGTGTGATATGCTGGAGCTGGAAACTGAAATCGAATACATGATGGAGTTGCTGGATCCATCCTTGCTGCATGGAGAAGGTAATCTATTTGTTTATTTTTACTAGAACTGCCTGAAGGACTAGTGGGGGGGCGTTCTTTCTCATAGCACAGTTGCTGTTCCCCTTGTTTGAGTAGAAATCCTATTAAGGGGAGACCTAATGACAGGGAGGTTGATAGTGTAGCAACGTCATAATAATTTCCACTGCTGGGTAGCTTGCAGAGCACAAGCCCCGGTGGCCTGAAAACATGCTGCTGTGCATTGCTTTATGAGCAAATATGTTGTTTCCAACCTGTTTTGACGCATGCACTGTGCAGGTGCCGAGTGGCCTTAGCCTTTTGTGCCTGAAAATTTCCCGAGAGTATTTCTGGGGCAGCAGCACTCAGTTAATTGTGACGCACATAATGAGACTTGGGTTAGGTGCTTTGTGAAAACTTCTGGGGGACTTTTTGCACCTTTGGGGAAGTGCTTTTGAGAATATTGTCCCCTCTGAATGATCTTTGCTTCTTCCCAATATTTACTTCCCACAAAATATTTTTATGAGCCCTAGGAATATGTTTCTTGAGGCATTTCTCGAATGAGGGCTTAAGCCTGCTAGAGGCAAGGAAATGTGCCTCCTTGCTGTTTCCATGGTGGCATTTTTAATGAAGAAGTTTTCTGCAAGGCTCTGGTAGGCCCCAGAATCGAAAAGGTTTAGGAGGAAGTTTAAAGGTTCTTGCAGGCAAGCTTAGCTGCGTGTTTAGGTATATGTATGTGTTTCCTGTTCCTGCCGTACCTTGGCTTTCTGAAGTTGCTGTATCCTCCTGCATGCCAGTATGCCTGGGAGAATTCGTGCCATGATTCCTCCAATCTGGCACTTGTCTGTTCCTTGCTTGGTGTACAGAGCATCCTTGAGCGCATTGTTAGGGATCTTAGCGTGGAAAATGCTTGAGATGTGAAGNTGCAACTCTGTTGTGGCTTTAATTTGTTCTCTGCTCATGTAATAAAGGTGGAGCATGCAGGACCGTACACACCATCTCCTGCACAAGTTGGACATTATGGGGAATGCTAGAAGAAGGTGACAGACCAGTTGTTGGTTTAAAAACAAAGGCAACCCTTCGGGATGATTCCAGAGTACAAATCTCATGCTTGGTTGTTGCTTTATTGCCGCTAAGGACGGTTGCTTTGAAGTTGATGAACACTGGTAGATTGTCTTTTATTTTGTTTAAACAGCCAGGTTTATTTCATCCACCTCTGAAGCTTGGGAAGAAAACAAAACACAGTTTGAAAATTGTTTAGAATACAGCTGGTGTTCCAACAGTGGAGGAATAAACACACCGGGAGTAAAGGAGTGACAGGAGTCATTTGAGGAATTAGCTTTCCTCAGCACCAGTGCACCCAGCCACGGCCACCGCTGTATCATATGGAGCACATGCAATCACTGCGTGTCTCTGAGCAGCTGAGAACGCACCCTCCAGTGTTTTGCAGGCCAGCGAGCTGTTTTCCTTTTTTGCATAAATATTTTGGCAATAGAATTAAGGGACTTTCTGTATATCCGTGCGTGTGTCTGGGTGCCTCTCTGTGTGTATTTCTATATCTCAAAGAAAACTGTCTCTACTTGTGTCTGAGACCACTCTGAGAAGTTCTTCCCTTGCTGTCCTTCACAGGAGGTTATCACTTGACAAGCGCTTATGGAGCACTTTCACTGCTCAAGAACTTCCAGGAAGAACAAGCCGCCCGGCTGCTCAGTTCAGAGGCACAAGAGGAGAACGATGAACGGGACCATACCTTCAGTTGATGATTTTCA
>VXAD01008615.1:0-71674 GCA_013399195.1 Dicrurus megarhynchus
TCCTGCTGGCACTGACAGCAACAATCAAATTCTTCTCACTGACTCCAGAGGGAGCAGCAGCAGTGCTTGAATCTGATCCCTGAGCCTGGGCCAGGTATGGACAAATGACCCCCACAGCAGCAGCAGCAGCAAATGGACCTGACTTTCAACACAGCCCCTGCCACACTTCCCTCCTGTTTGCAGCGGTGTCACACCAGCCTGAGGCACCTGGGAGCCCTCAGTGCCAGCACGGACTTCAGATGGCAGCCCTGGGCTCCTGGAGGGTGTGCAAGGAACAGAGGTGGGGACACCCTCTCCAGATGGAGCTTCCAGATGGAAAAGGCTGCTGTGACCAGGCAACTCCAAGGACAGAGAAATTAGGGTCTTGACCACTGGATCTGTGCCAGTTCCACAGTCTTGGGTAGCAGCCACTGAGCACAAAGGAACAGAGGGCACAGCAAGAGGCACAAAACCAGTCAAGTACGGAGACTGGAAGGAGCGAGACCTGGGAGAAGTAACACACTGCTTCATTTCACTCTTTAGGAAAGCTGTTTCAAACCCCTGAAAGGCATGAAGGGCAGAGAGGTGACACAAACAATACTTGCCTTTTCACACACTCACCCTCTCAGTGTTCTAGAAGAAATTGGATGAACTGTACTCTTCTCCCCAAGTTGTCTCATTTTGCATGAGCAGCTCAGCACTGTAAGGTAAAGGAGCTGAAGCCTCAGGCCACAAGAGCTGACCAAGAGGAAACTTTTTGATCAAACTGAAGTTGCTATCATGGACCCAGCTGAATCCAGCAGATAAAATCACAGAACTGTAGAATCCTTTATGATGGAAAAGACCTCTGGACACCAGGGTCAGAACCTGTTCCAGTGGCTGGCATCCATAAACCTGTAACACCAGGGAATTGTGATTCAAAGGTGTGTGGAGATGTGTCTGACAGTTCTTCTGACCTGCATTCATGGCTGCCAACCCAGGCCACAGCACCCAACTATGCTCCTTTTGGCTTTGTACCTAAGTTGGGCAAGGCAGGTGTTGCTTGCAAGCCTCCAGCAGCTGCAAACATGGTGCCACCAAACAGAGCAGAAGGTACCTGACACATAAGTGCTGAAGCTGATGTGTGGTCTGCTGGAAAACTGTGCAGGGCAAAGCCGCTGTGATCACAGGCTATTAAATCAATTAGCAGTTTTCAATATCAACTTAAACTAATGATACAGCTCCCACTTTCCTCAGTCAGGGTCAGATTCTCACAGAACTCAAGTGCTTGCCTGGGGGAACTGCTAAGCAGCAAGAACAAAGTTTGCAGGCTCGTGCCCACGTGGCAGCCCAAAGGGCACCCATGCAGAGCATATGGGCATCCCTCCTCCTCTTTACTATAAGACCATTTTTTCTTTTGAGATGACTCTTGTAACCAAAGGTACATACACTGGCTCAGGCCAGGGATGGTTTGCAGGCACGATGCACACCTAGGATTATGGCACTCAGCTCTAAACTGCATCCAAAGAGAGATGGATAAGTGAGATTCTGCAAGTTTTAGTCAGAAAAATAAAATTACCCTGTCAGCTCAAGGACAGACACAAGCAAAGAGAAGTTTCGAAGATCCCTGAAGTGCAAATCACACTCAGAAAAAGCCTGGATGGTTTCTCTTGAAAGACAAAGGTTATCCTTTGTCTGCTTCCTGAAAACTTGGGATAAAATTGAAGATATGTACCTGGTATGGGGAGAGGAGAGGAAAAAAAAAGAGATGAACACTTAGAGGTCTTCATCAACCCATCATTAAGTTGCTGCACATCTGGGCATAAATGAATGGTCCATGAGGAAACAGGAACACCAGGAAGGTGTATGGATCACTGACTTGGTAGCACTTACCAAGGCAAAGCTGGCACTTGAGTGCATGCCCTGGGTGTCAAGCAAAGAAACACTGACTCCTGCCTTTAATGGTAGATGTCACAGGGCTCTCTCTGGCTCTTTGCTCATTGGATTTGCTCAGGACTGGAGTAGAAATACAAATATTTACATGCTCAGTGTGAGGAATATTCAGTAGCCACACCAAGGATTATATATTGGAAATAACTGCCATATGGACAATAGAGTACGGTGACATTTCCTACAACTAGAGGATGGGAGACAGGTACTTCCCTTCTTGTGGTGACTGGAACGTGCTTAATTTTTGGTGGCAGGACATAGGGAAGGACTGAAAGACCTGCCAAAGCGCAGCCACTGGCCTCAAAGAAACTCAGCACAAACCCTTGAGTTCTTTCGTGTGTAGTGGAGTGGCCAACCAGTAGCCAAAGATGAAGAATAAATACACATATATTTACAAAAGCACTGGACACAAGAAGTGAGAATGTAACCCCAGCCTAAGTTTGGGATCCAACCCTGAGAGCACTGTAAGATCCACCCCCGTGCAGGTTCCCAGGAGTGCATGCAGGAGCTGTATGGAATTTTACATAGGTATGGTTATCTTTTTTTTCTTTTTTTCTTAAATAAATAAACTTTTCTGTGCTTCTCAAACTTCCCTGACTTTACTGCTATCATGCTTCTGTCCCAAAACACATTTAAACCACAGTGAGCTATCAGATCATTTTCACATGTCTTCATTGCAGGGATGGGAATCATAGTCAAGCTCTTGGACAGGGTATTTCACTGTTTAATTTAAAAATGAAGACAATTCACCAATCTTTTAAAACCTTGGAATGAAAGCATCTGAAACTTTTAGTTTTCATTTTGCAATGGAAACAGCCTATTTCTAATACTTCAAAAATATATGTAACTAATTGCTTGATCTGAGGATAGCAGTCAGAAAACCCGAGGTGGCTCCAGAAATTTTACAGTATTTGTCTCTTTCCCTTCTGCAAGGTCAATGCTATTGTCAATCCTAATATACTCTGTGAGCCTGTAAATAATGTACAAGACTTAACCTCCTCAGAACTGTATTTTTGTGGGTTTGTGTTTTTGTTTTTTGTAAAAATTTGTGTCTTTTCTACATTTAATATCCAGGCTGGGAGGATACAAACACAGCTGCCATCTTTCAATATCTAGTGAGTGAGAATTAGCACCAGAGGCTGTCCCAAGCACGAAGCCACAGGGTTACTGGACGTATGTTTCCCTGCATGTCACACAGCATCAGATGGGCAAGTACAGTCCATGCTGAAAACAGCCACTGGCAGAGATTACTTCTGCTGAATCTTGTTTGCCTCCCAGGGATTGGTTTTAAAAGAAAAATCTCTAGATTTGCTGATGCAAAGAAAAAGAAATGTAATATTTAATAAAATAAAAAGTAAGGCCTCTTAGAACAGCGGTTGTCTTTAAAAAGTCAGTGCCAACAATATTCTGTATGCTGATGCATACACTGATTAGAAAAAAAAAAGCTACCATTTGATTTCCTTATTTTTCGTACCTGCCGTCTTCTGGAAAGTTGTGGTGGTGGTTTTTTTTTTAAAGTAGAGATGCTGAAATACTTATAGGTAAAGGAAATAAATAGGAAATTCCCCCCTTCCCCAATCAAACAGTATAGTTTGTCAACAGAAGTATTTAGACTGTATGTCCAGCAAACATGTGCCATTACAAAGTGCTTTCCTTTTAAAGGACGGCTGTCTGTTCCTTTGTGGCTAGGAAAAAAAAAAAGATATACTGGAAACAGAAACTGTCACTCATTTCTTCACTTCTTACAGGAATACAAACATGTTTCATCCTGATGAATGCTTTACACATTGAGGGCAGCCCATTTCCAGCCCAAATTACTCTTTTGCAAGGAAGCTTCTCCTACAGACACAGATCTTGAACTGACAAAAATGGGACCTCACAAGAGAAACAAAGTCTTCTAAACAGAACAGAATCGTTCAGGTTGGAAAAGACTTCTGAGCTCATCGAGTCCAACCATCAACCCAGCACTGCCAAGTCCACCACTAAACCTGTCCCCAAGTGTCACATCTACAAATCTTTTAAATCCCCCCAGAGATGGTGACTCAACCACTGCGCCGCACAGCCTGTTCCAATGCTTGACCATCCTTTTGGTGAAGAGATTTTTCCTATATCCAATCTAAACCTCCCCTGGCACAACGTGCAGCCATTTCCTCTTGTGTCCCATCGCTTGTTATTTGGGAGAAGAGACTGATTCCCCCATTGCTCCAACCTCTTTCCAGGTAGTTGTACGCTGCTGGCTCATGTTCAGCTGCTCTCAACCAGCACTCCCAGGTCTTTTCCCACCAGGCATTTTCCAGCCACTCTTCCCCAAGCCTGGAGCACTGCAGGGGGTTGTTGTGACCCAAGTGCAGGATCTGATACTTTGACTTGTTGACCCTCATCCAACTGGCCTTGGACCAGCAATCCAGCCTGTCCAGATCCCTCTGCAGAGCCTTCCTGTCCTCCAGCAGATCAACACTCCAACCCAGCTTGGTGTTACCTGACTGAGGGTGCCCTCGATCCCCTCATCCAGATCACTGGTACAGATATTGAACACAATTGGCTCCAGTACCCAGCCCTGGTGCACAGCCCCAGCAGGATGTAACTCCATTCCCCACCACTCTCTGGGCCCAGCCATCCATCCAGTTTTTTACCCAGAGAACAGTGTACCCATCCAAGCCATGAGCAGCCAGTTTCTCCAGCAGAAAGCGGTGGGAAACACTAACAAAGGCTATACTAAATTCCAGGCAGACACATCCATAGCCTTTCCCCTCATGACCTAGGCAGGTCATGCTGTCGTAAAAGGAGGTCAGGCTGATCAGGCAGCACCCACCTTTCACAAACCCACACTACCTGGGCCTGATCCCATGGTCATTCTGTATGTGCCGTGTGATGGCACTCCAGATGATCTGCTCCATGACTTTTCCCAGCACTGAGGTCAGGCTGACAAACCTGTAGTTCCCCAGATCCTCCTTCCAGGTCTTCGTGTACATCAACGTCACATTTGCCACAGTCCAATTGCCTGGGATCTCCCCCTTAGCCAGGAGTGCTGGTAAATGATGGAAAGGGGCTCAGTGAGCTCGGATGCTCCTGCTGCTATTCGCCTCCTGCTGCAGCTCTGGCCCAAAGCAGACACGTCCCACAGCTGTACTCATGCTGCTGCCACCAGGACTGGCCTAAGAGCAGGGCACAGCCTGCAGCTGACAGCTGGCTGGCAGCACAATCCCACCAGAGCTCTGTCTGGGCCGCTGTGTGGGTGCAGAGCTGTGAGAAGCCAAGGCTTTCTGTTGGGCGGACACCCTTGTTCCCTGGTCAAGCTGGCAGGGCTTCAGCACCTTCCCACACGCCTTTCTGCACCATCTGCTGTGGTACGGCCTGTTTGCCTGTCCTGGCTACGCCCGCTCCCCAGGGGCTTCTTTTATGGGGGGAAAGCTTGGCAGCCATTGCTCCAGGTCCTGTCAGCCACTGTCGCTCCACCTGTGGGCTTCTGGCAGCTCCCTCAGCTACTCCTGATGTTCCCCCAGCTCAGGAAACTCGAGCTGCTCGCCTCAGCATGTTATTTGGCCATCTGAAAAATCGAACCTGTTGTGCTCCCCAAGAAATGAAGAAAAGTTTATTCCTGCTTAGCTGTGGTAACTGAAGGAGGGTTGCCTCTGCCAAGGACACTGGGATGGCCAGCGCAAGCGAAGGTAGCAGCAGTAAGGACGCTTGCCACACAAAGACTGCAACTAAACAGAACACCAAAGCCAGACAAGCTCCTGGCCTGGTTCAAGAACAGCCTAAGCATCCTTCATTCCTGCTGGCCAGACAAGAAGGCAGTGAGTGCCTTAAAGGCTACTTAACGCTTTGCAGGACCAGGCCAACATGAAGATCTATAGCAGAAAGCTGTTTTACTGTGGGGTTTTTTTTGCTCACTGGGTACGTGTTGCTTCAGTTGCTGTTTTGAAGGTCTTGCATGAGTTGTACTCCTGAATACAGCGATAAATACGCCGTGCAAATGCTTTTACTGAGTGAAGCCACACTGTGTCTTTCAGAAATGAATAAATAAAACACAAATTGCATACTGGAAATATTCTGCTCCCTTCCAAATCTGCTGACTAGTCAAGCACAATCCTCAGGCACATCCCCTATTCCCTCTCTTGCAGCAACTCAGAGCTTCATTACGCAGTGCTTGCCATATGTAGGACAGCAGAAAGCAGGCTGGCCTGGTGCCTCCGAGTAATTCTGCAATCCACTCTGCATTTCACACCTTTGCTCTTGCTCAGTGCACAACTCCAGGTTTTAAGGCGCTTTCTTCCAGGGCTGGCTGCTGCACTGGCTCCTGCAGATCTGAACTGTGCAGGTTGTCCCTCGCGTCAGCCTCGGTTCCCAGGGCAGAGCTCCTGTGCCTAAAGGATGCTCACCTGTGCAGGAGCCTGCAGAGCAGCCCGGCTCCCTCGCCCTCTGCCGAGAATTCCGCGGACACTACAAACCTTTCCCAGAAGCTACAAGACAGCTGGGAGAAGAACAGGCACCCTCAGAAGTGACACCACCGCTCCGCTCTGTTTGCCCTTCTCCACTCCTGCAGAGACTCAGGATGGCCAATCCCATCAGGCTGCGCATTTCACAGCATGGCCACGATTTCCCCAGGGAGCAGCCCATGCTCAGTTTGGCTCTGAGATGGGAGGATTAGTCCTGTCCCAGAAAGAGGCACCCAGGGCCAGGCTGCTGCTGCTTGTCACTACCAGTGCCTCCTTCCAGCCTGGCTCTGCCAATGCTGAGGCTGCTCTGGGCTCTGCCAGGGCTCTGCTGGGGCTCAGCCCTGGGCATGGCTGGGCCTGCTCTCCCCTCACATTGCTCTGACAGCTTTGCATCAGATGAGCCTGTTCTGAGCACACCGACTGATCTTTCCGCTTTTTCAGCTGAGTAAGATTCTTACCCAGGCAAAGAGATTGCAGTTAGGGGTACAAATCCAACTGGCAAGAACTGAAACACTACACAGTCCCAGCTGAACGCCTGTATGTCCACAGGATGTTTTGTCTGTCCCATTCTTCATTCCTTTTTGGTTGGAAATGAAATTGCACTTTCTTCCTCATCTAGAAGTACCACGACTGGGCAAAAACTTGCGAGTGGGCCGTATTCAAAAGGCAGTGCAGTCTGGAGTTGATGAATGAAGAATTGCCCTTCTCCAATTCCAAACCATACCAAAAACCCCATAAACACGACTTTACATCGTTAAGAAAGAACTGACCATTTAAAAGTGAATGTACAGCTTATTCACAGGGTGAGAAGGAAGGGAATCTTCCAACTGAATTTGCTTTACCTTGGAAATGATTGAGGCAGCAAAGCATTTTCTGTCATTACCTCTCTGTCCTTAGCCCCGATTCATCTTAAAAATAAATTAAGGAGCCAGAAAGCAGGAAGAAGACAAATGATAATTTTTTACTCCTTGAGGAACTGGGGTGGTCCTACCACCATGACTGTGACCGTTGGTTTGTTCATCCATCCATCTGTCCCGCAGCACGAGAGTTGAGGTTTTACAGAGTTTGTGTTCTCAGTCCTGCTCCGAGCTGGCAGGGCAGAAAGCCGACCTGCAGTGCTAGCGGCTGCTGTTCTTAATTGCTTCCTTCGCTGCAATGATCAGAGGAGTCAGGCTTGAGAGCGGCTTGGCTAATTTTAAAAATGGATGCTGCCCAAAGGAAAAAAAAACAAAAAGGAACCATTACTTTCCAAACTCAGTTCCTCACAGGCTCAAGCAGGATTCCACTCGTTACCAGAAATACTCAGAAATAGGACTGAGGGGACCATCTGCACTTCCAGCTTCATGTCCCAGACATTGCTATCACAGGCAAACATGGCCCACACGCCTACCAATCTATTTATCCAGGTGTCTTCAGCTTGCTGGGATTTTTGCCCTGCCAGTGCTCTGGGAATGCTGCTTGCTGTCCCAGAGCTTTGTTCCTTTCAGGAAACTCAAAAGATTCACTTAGGTTCCTCCTTTCTAAAGACACAAACTGTTTTAATTGTCAGAAAAGATGCATGTTAAGTCATTCCTTAGGAAACTCCAGTACCTCTAAGAAATGTTTAACCCAGTAGGATTTAGGCTCATGTGTTTTCTCAAGACCTGTACTGAGGTATAAGTTTTCAGCAGCAAGTCAAGAACAGGGAGACAAGTGGCAGAGTGCTGATGGACTCAGCTCTGGCTTGCAGGAAGAGCAGTGTCTACCTTTCCATCCCCTGGCCCTCCTGTGCTGGCTGGCACTTCCTTCCCAGCAGGGACAGTCAAGTGGCATGTTCTACAGCTCCCGCTCTGCCACAAAGCCTGGCAGCAAGCCTGGAGCAGCTTGACTGTGCAGGAAGCAAACAGGGCTGTGACAAGTCCTGTTCAGCTGTCCCTGTTTGGGTGGCAGAAACCTCTAAAAATGGGCCTTAGTGGTAGAAACCTCTAAGAGAGGAGAAGGAGGGACAAGCCGGGGCCCCCTCTGAAGCTCACGGTGAACTCCCCACAGCCTCCTCCTTCCCACAGCCAAATCTCTGACAGCTTGGCTGGGACTGCTTTTACTGGGTTCTTCCCCCACCACCACCATTTCAGGCCTCTATACCTGGTATCATTCTACTTCAGTTCTTTTGCAAAGAGTTAAAACTGAATGTACTCCCAAAAGTACAAAACAGGGCCACAGAAATGACCAGGAGGTGGAACATCTCTCCTCTGAGGAAAGGCTGAGAGAGCTGGGTTTGTTCAGCCTGGAGAAGGGCAGGCCCTGGGGAGACCTCACCTTGCAACTCTTCAGTACTTCAAGGGGGCTTGTAAGAAAGTTGGGGACACATTTTTTAGCAGGGCCTGTTGCAACAGATCAAGAGGGAATGGTTTTTGACCCAAAGACGATCAATTTAGATTTGATCTAATTAAGAAATTGGTTACAAGAGAGTGGTGAAACACTGGTACAGGTTGCCCAGGGACGTTGTAGGTGGAGATCCATCCCTGGAAACATTCGAGGTCAGGTCAGATGGGGCTCTGAATAACGTGGCCTAGTTTAAGAGATCCTGGCTCAGTCAGACTAGATGACCTTTGCAGGTCTCTTCCAACCCAAACTGTTCTAGGATTCTACTTAGTTTTCATTTAGAAGCACCAAGACTGGAGATTCATATTGGGGGGGAGGGCTGCCTGATGCCTTTATCTGACGAGAAAACCAATCCCTTGGACATCTGTTTCACCTGCAGTTGCTTCATATCTTACCTGCAGAAGTTCCTTGGCAGACCCTCGCCTGTCCACATCCATCTCCAGGCAGCAGTTGAGAAAGTCTCGGAACACAGCCGAGAGTCGCTCTGGGTTCTGCAGCTCTGGTGTCCCATTTGTAGCTATCAGATACAGCGCCTGGAGACAAAGGAAACAGGAAGATCGTTTCATTCATACCCAGAAATGCTCACACAGACCCTACTTTTAAGCTCCAATCTCCACTGGCAGTTTCTTTCCTGGCAGAAGGCTGGAGATGACTTTCCTATATCAACAACAACAAAAACCCAACAAAAAACCCCAAAAAACCCTGATGCAGTCACATCTATTCCAACATCAAAATGATCTTGCCTTGACAGCTGATTTCATTGGCTGACCTAGTTAGTAGGAACTATATCAGCACATTTTACTTCTCCAAGTATTGACACAGCTTTACAGGCCATTTTAAAGAGTCAGTGTGGTCTAAATATATTATTTCAAAGGATTATTACATAAAATGCATCTCTGCAGTGCTCACTGGTCCCTACAGTACGGCTTCCATAAAACAAAATTCATCAAGTTTTTTGCTCTGTTCTTGATAAAAAATTGTTACTGGATAAGAAAAAAAAAAGACATCCATCAGCTTATTCCTTGGATAAAAAACCAGAAACATTTGGAGCCTCATGTTCAACAGACATATCAAGTTGCATGCACAAATACATTATGATGAAAAGGCATAATTGGGCAGACAGGAGCCACCTTCAACTATCTTTCAGCAGTCTCTAAATTCCAAATCAACTTATGTGGTAAAACTTTTAATAGTCTCATCAGAAAGAGGAGTAATTCAATCCCTATGGTAACCCTCAACTAATTTTAATACTCAATTAAATGCATTAATGACATCCTCATCCCAGAAACTGCAAGTCAAGAAACAGGAGGTTCTGGCAGTTGGAATAGTGAAGGCTTGGTGGTATCGAGAAAGTGGCTTGGGCTATGAAAGAAATTTGTTCACTATTTATTACAAGAAATCCAACAACTACTGTGCGCTATCAGCTAAAAAATTTTGCTGTAAAAAGCAGTCTTGCTTTATAAGCTCTCCTGTTTGGAGGCAGCTGAGACCTCTTACACAGATCTCGAGAATATCTGACTGTGAATTTGGTCAGAAATAGGAAATCCAGTTATCATTCAGCTGACCTGAGGCTTCTTGAGGAGCCCTAACCAACATTTGAGATTAAGGAAGCAGTGAATTTTCACCATCTGGATCCATAATGCTAAATCCTTTCACCTGTTTTTGCTGCCTTATACAAGGCAACCACATTTTTTGCAAGTGAAATATGGGTTCACAGGAAACAGAAGCAAAACTGTGATGTGTAAAGGTCTCTGCTGGTACAACAGGGCTGCAGTGACAGAGGCCTTAATGCCACCCTGCCAGCTACAGTGCACTCTGCTTATTCAGCACCATTCTGAACCCAAACCTGTTTCTTTCTTATCCACCCTAATGAGGTGACACAGTGCACAACACTCCACATGTGTGCCCTGGAACTAAAAACCCCAGGGCACCTAGAAACCAAAGGAAGTCTTCCAAGAAAACTCAGGAACCTTTTTCAAAAAGAGTGAAAGACTGAAATTTGTATAATTGATGTATTCTTTTCTTAAGCAGCTGGGGGGTATGTCCTGACACTTCTGTAGTTTCTTCTGTCAGTCTGCAATACAGAGTCTGGGTGCCACAGACCAGAGAAAGCACAGCCTTACAGTAGGGACAAAGCTGAAGGTCATGCTCTATTCTAATTCTAGCCTTAACAAAAAATATGTATGTAATAGGTAAAATTAATTTTCTCATAAACTCCCGCATTGTGTTAGGAATTAACTGTGCAGCATTTTGTTTCAGCTCAGTCACAAGGTTTTATCCTGGTATACATTTCCTCCACTACTACACACTCATTTGGTGTAAGACCTGGCCATTTCATTTTAAGACATTAGAATAAAACTGAAAACGTCAAAATACACTAGTTTACTACAAGTATCTGTGCTAAAAGATACTTTTAGAGGGTGTTTGATAATAAATAATTATGGCATTCCTAGAACCAGTGACCTTTCCTGGAAGGTTCAGGTAATCAATCAGCCTGAGACTGAAGAGAGTTCTGTGCCTGCAGGTACAGCTCCAATGCTTTTCATAAAAATTCCCCAACTGGAGAAGTATGGCACTTGAAAATTTTTGTGACTTGGAGATACAGCTCAAAGAGAGTTCAAAAAGGGCATGAGAAATTTCAAGCATTGCTGAAGGCTAAAGTGGCAAGTTTCTGCACAGGTACATGTCACTTCTCTGAGGTTCTCACATAACTGTGAGATTTTGATGCAATCAAAGCTACAGCAGATGCTGATGTGCTGTAGGAAGATTTTTAGAAGGGGGCCTTTGTAGAACTAGTTCAAGCTGATGTGAATGGGATTTTTATCTCATGGAAGACAAAATATGGCACAGATTAGAAAGACAGCGGTATATGATATTTCGCCTTACCCTGAGAGGATTTTCATTAAGGTAAGGAGGTTCTCCTTCCACCATTTCTATTGCCATGATCCCAAGTGACCAGATGTCCACTTTGGGGCCGTATGCTTTTCTTGTTACAACTTCTGGTGCCATCCAGTAAGGAGTCCCCACCATTGTGCTCCGTTTACTCTGCTCAGGGGTGATCTGAGCACAGAAGCCAAAATCAGCTGAGGAGAAAAACAAATACTGTTAAAGCCAGCTTGAATTATGAAACGATGCAAAAGAATCCCCCACTTTAAGTCTGAGAATGCACTGTGAAATCTAGCTGGAAAAGCCGTCATGCTGTGTTTCCTCAGGGCTGCAGCCAAGGTAATATGGAACTGACCACTTAAAGAAACCCTCAAGTTTCATGCAGTGGCTTTTACTTAGTCACTTGAAGCTTTAGACTGTAACTCCCTCCAGTCTGGAAGGGTCATACACAAAGCAAAGCCACTCTTGACACCCTGTTTCCCTCTGGACCTCTCTCCACATTGCAGCTGTGCCCTCAGCAAGGGACCAGGCACTCCCACCAGCACCACTTTTGGAGAACTGGCCGTCACTCAAAAGCAATCCCACACCCCACATCCAGGAATGCTACACTTGACCAAAAATACCTACTCAATTTGACAGATCCATCCATCCCAAGAAGAATATTGTCGCTTTTGATGTCTCTGTGGATCACTTGGTTGGAATGAAGGAAATCCAGGGCTTGCAGACACTGATAAAAGAAAAAAGAAATATAAGGGTAAAAATTCATGACATGATTTCATCACACAAGAAAGGAAATGGCTCTGAGATACTTCTTTCCTAGGGGAATGGTGAGGAATGGCAGAACACAGTGCTGTCAAGAGAAGAGCTTGCTGCTCCAACACTGTTAAAAGTCATGTCTTTCTAAGGGAAGGCACGTATCAGCTTTTGAAAGGGAAACATCAGTTGTTGCTACAGACTGTCTCCTGCAAACACAGACAGAATGACTGCTGCTGCAGTGGATCTGCTCTTTCTTCTCCGTATAATGCCACAGAAAAGAAGACACCACAGAAACAGAAGCAGCGTCCATGCAAACAGAAGCACAAGTGGGATCCCTCACCTCCCGACAGACAGCAGCTATCTGTCCTTCATCCATACATGTCTCGGTGACAACATCGGTTAAAGAACCTCCAGCCAAGTATTCCATCACCACCCACAGTTCATCACCAACAAGGTAGCTGAAAGGAGAAAACAATGCTGTGGAGATGAATGTGCATAGCTAAATCAACAAATTATCATAATGTACAACTGATTTTTGTCTCCAGGTCACTTGCAAATAAAGACAGAATAAAATGAAAAGGACATTCCTTCCAGACTACACAGTTCTTGGAATCTGCACAGTCTACATGAGAAAGGCACATCCCTGAAAATGGAGATGTCTTAGGTGACAAGCAAGTGAAGAACGCACTTTAGTGACAGCAAAGATAAATCTGGAACCAGGACACATGCCACCAGCTGGTTCATCATCTTAACTCATGAATTCCACCATTAACCCCAGGAACGAGGCAACGCAACTTTCAAATTTATCCACGGGAGGAGGGTGTGCACCACTGAGGACAGAAATTGGTCAAGTGTTTGGAAAACCTTGCAAAACATATATTCAGAAGCAGGAAAGGCAGTTAAAAAAACGGTCAAATTAGGTGTTTCTGGAAACAGTAAGTTAGTCTTCCTGGCATTTCCAGCAACAGAAAAATAGTGAAAACAGCCCAAAGGAAAGAATTTCTAGGATGGTTTGCAAGCACTTTGCACGAGACACAGAAAATCTGATCAATTTAAAAAAAAACAAACCCCAGAACAAAACAACAACATTGAGGTACTTGGAACATGGAGCTGACAGACTGTTGTTTTAGTAAGATATGGCTGATCCAGGTTTTTGAAAACAGACTTCAAACTATGTATGCCAGAAAAGACTAATGCAGAGCCAATGCAATCTCCTCCCATCCACTGGAGATGAGTGGAAAAATAATAAAGAGTTCCATGTTCTGCAGTGATCAAAGGGTTTTTTTAACCTTTGGCCTGCCGTGTGTGAAGGAATAGTCACATGATAATACCTGTTATATATGAAGTTTTGTTTTATTGGTTTTTGCACATTTCGATTGTTCCAAGGAGTTAATTAGTTCAAGTGGATAATTAAGAGGATCTATTTTAATTGTGATGTTGAAAGCTATACTTTTTGAAAGTTATCTCTAAAAGCCCAGTTTCTATAATGTTTAGTGTTTTTGAACCAGTTTTTACAGGATTCAAGCCATACATAAGTTGTGTCCTTCAAAAGATATTTAAAATCCCAAAATGTTCAGTTTTATACCCTCCAGGTTATTGTACTCTTGTTCTCAGTGTCACCCCTGTGGATTTGTTGGATTTTTTTAATGCTCTTGAATGTGTTTAATCATTAGTTTTGTATTTTAAGGGGGATTTCTAAGATCTCTAAAGGCAGCTTCGAACTGCCACTTTCCAGCCACTCCACCCTTCTCGTAACTGGGCTCCATGGTTACATGAATTTTAATNCCAGAACAACTTACCTGTCTAAATAGTTAACAATATTGGGATTCTTATTTTCCCTCATGACCAGGATTTCATTGATAATTAGTTCCTTTTTGGGCTGCTGTTGGAGATTCATTTGCTTTATGGCCACCTAAAATGACATTAAAAACCATTAACCTGAGTAGTCTGTTGCACAAGATCAGAATGAACATGCAGTGAACAATTACATGATTTTTGATTACATCATCTGCTATTCTTGATTGCATAACAAAGCAAACACAGACATACATTACAGATCTTGTTCCATAACAAAAATACAATCCTAGCACTTCCCAACTTCTGAAATTTTGATTTGCTCCTCTAAAGAACACTCTTTAACACAGTTTACATTTGCAGTTATAGTCAGGGTCTAAAAAGAAATAATCCATGTGTTGGTATTTTATGGATATGCCCAGGGTTATAAGGAAGACTTAGGCCTTTTAGACCGCTTGGAGACTCCAATCTAAGTGCAGTTACCAAATGCAGCACTGCAGGTGTATAAGGAACTACCAGTAAGATTCAGATCTGAATCTCTGCTGACAGCCAGAAATGAGAATTTAGGAACCTGAAGCTGGAGTCCCAAAGAGCAGTGGGATTCTCTGAGACACGACCTCATCTTTCACTAATATGATCACTGTAACAGGCTGTCACTGACACCAGACCAAAACACAACTGACTTCTTACCAGCTGCACTATGACTGAAACATAAAACTAAATTTCCAAAACATGATTTCTCCTGAATTATGTCTTGCATTATACTTTGAAGACCAAACGCGTGATGGAACAAATGGTAAACAGTATTACTGCTCAAACCTGATACTGAGATAAACTGAGCCTGACTGATGGCAGTCGCCATCAGCTCGTGGATGCCTTAACAGATTTAGTAATTAAGACTGAGACCGTGTCCTTCTCTAACAGATACTGCTGCCCTCCTTTTTTCTGGCCGTTCTATAGACAAAGTCTTTCCGAAATCAAGCAATGTAACAAAGCTATTTATTCCTCCCAGCAACAGGCGAATGTGTGATCACCTCCAGGGTTCTCCCAAGGCCTTTAATCATGACACATCTTTTGATTTTACAAGTTGCATTCCTGACCAGTCTGTGGCCACATGCACAGGCAGATTTTATGCTCTAAATGTACAGAGTTAAATTGTGCATCTAGACCAACATTCTCTGTAAAAGCACAACTTGATGCACAATGGGGAACAGAGCCAGAACAATTTCTAAACCAATACATTTATATTGGCAATAAAAATTATCTACTTTTTATCGGCACAAAGCTTGTCGGAATTTCTTAGTGGATTTCTCTCCATTAAAAAAAACATTCAGGGATAATGTAACATGGTAGCAGGGTGGGATCAACAATACTGTGGAGAGCACCAACCTGTTCTGAAGACAGAGTAAGTAAAAAAATTAATCTCTTAAAATTGGCCTTAAGAGCTACGGATGAAGCATCCAGCCAAGCACAGAGAGCACCAAGGCTCTTATTGATTCTAGGAATTCACAGGCACCTTTTCAGGCACTTACGAAAACCTCAGATCCAGTGTTGCTGGAAAGCATATGGCCACAGTAAGCGTTCAGTTACTGAGGCGCAGAACCACACTGCCCCTAAAGACCTTTCACTGAAAAGCTGAAGACAGCAGATGATGGATTTTGCCAGTTGAAACTTGTCCATGCTTCAGAGAAACAGCCTTTGAAGGAAAGCTCTACTGGCCACCCAAAGCTCCAGCCACAGCTCACACCAGAGGGGAAAGCACTCAACAGCTGCAGAATCTGCTGGGATTTTTGACACTTACCTCTTGTCCTGTGGCGATGTCAATCGCCGTATAAACAGTTCCTGAAGCCCTAGAAACAAAACAGGCAGAAACTGAGAAACACTTTAGTCCTTGGAAGTGAAAGCCAGCCCAGACAGGAGAGCTCTGCTGCCTGGACTGTTTATAAAACACCTGGGTTCACCCACTCCTCAGCCAACAGCATGGCAGCCCACCAGCCCTCTGCCATGCAGGGTGTCCAACAGAAAACTGAGGTCCAACATGAAGAAAATGGGCTGGTGCAAATCTCCAGTATACACACAAAGTTATTTTAATTCAAAACCTAAGGGGGGGTTGTGTACAAAAACTGGAAAATAATATATTTAATTATTTTCCATTTTGCTGTGTTGTATTTAGTCTTTTTTCCCTTTTTTCTTTGTGTGTCTGTGAGTGTGTTTTTTCCATGAAATGTAACACACAATCCAGTTGGGCCTTCTCACACCTCTTATTTGAATCCATCTGGCAAACTCAGGCAATGTCGCACAGTCACTCTGAGAACCCTGAACAAATGACAGCCATGTGAGGAAAAGATCTAAATACAGCTTTCTCCAGCATGCAAGCAAACAATTTTCCAGCCATCCTGTGAGGTCACAGCTAGAGCAGGTTAAGGCATCTATTGTTTCACACACAAATTGAGAAGGACTCAGAACAGAGGATCCTTAGAGAGCTTCTTTGTGTGTCAAGAACCGTAGGCAGCTACTTCTGTTGAGTGCACCTTACTCTTCATGGTACTCTTCATGGTGTCCATGTGTTGCTTCTGTGGCACACACAGGTTGTGTTGCAGAGCCACCAGAAATAAATGGTGTGCTCACACACAGACTAGATGGGGTGGGGTTTGGTTTGCCATCTGCCTCTCCTTCAAAGATGTTCTTCCCCTGTAATGATGTTAAGGGCTGGAAAGGCCCCAGTCAGAGGAAATTTGGTTTCAAAGCAACTGGGGGCTTGCAAACCCCTCCTTCTGAAGGCCTTCCTTCTGAGCTAAACCACAGCTTTACACTGCCATCATTTAAGAAGCCCATCTCTGCAGGGGCAGCAAGGCAATGGAGAGCCAGGGAGGGAATTCTCACAAGCAGGAACATGCATCCAGCAAGCGTCCCAGTGACTGAAAGTGACAAAATCAGTTTGCTCCTTTTCACATGATCCCCTGGCTTGTTCATTTACCTGCAGGCTGAAATATTTCAGAAGCAGTTTAATTCAACAGAGACCTTATGTCTGCATTGAGAGCAATGTTCTCATAGGGGATGCTATGCATTCTTTTAATATAAAGGCAAATGCATTTTCTTATGACTAATTGACGAGATTAATCCAATTTGTTTTCATAAAAAGTCAACAACATTTATTCAGAATTGCTAACATTGTGATGATTCTCCTGTGCAAAGTCATATGAGGCTTTATTTCAAAACAGCTCCTGAAATTAGAATGCTTTTGGAATGCTCCAGGCCACCTGTGAGGAGTTTAGATAAAGGTAATTTAAGTAAAGCTGTGAATTAATTACAAAGGCTTTGCGATTCTGCATTACAAACTTTTACCTCTAAGTAACTCATTTCTGATTGGTAACTTGTAATCAGTTCTGCAGCACCTTGTGTTTACTGCAGTTAGGCAAGGACTCACCATTAGATCTGTGTCACTGTGATGCAGTGCAGTACAAACCAGGCTGCTCATGGCTCCATACTCATTTGTCTTGCTGTGAGAGCTAACACTGCTTGAGCAAACAGAGCCTCTTTATCAAGTGCTAGTTAGAACTAAGTTTCCTCTGGTGTCAGCAACATTTTCAGCCCTCAGCTGGAGACAGATGACAAAACAGGGACTCAGCACTGACCTGTTCTGCAGCACAGGCCTGCTGACTACTGTTCACTGCAAAGTGGCTGTAAAACCATCACACTGTTTATTAACTTCCCAGCTGTATGAAGCCGTGAAGTGCAATGTGATGGACATGGTGCTTTTCCTTACATAAGCAACTGCTCCCTACCTGCAGTTCTCTGAGCAGCCACACCTCTCCCTGCCTTGCAGTGCTCCCATTAGCAGCTACTAAAAACCTGCTCACTTCCAACACTACTACACTTGCCTCTGGCATAGCTGTACCCAACTCACTGCAGAGGTGGCAGCTCAGGAACTGGCACATCAGCACCTGCCGAGGCAGTGCCACATCCCAGCACTGCTGCAGACACCCAAATCCCAGCCATGCAGCACTTTGGGTCCTCCTGAACATCCTGGTTGGTTACCTTTCTGATGATCTTTCTCTTTAGGATCTTTCCCTATCACAGTAAATTGGCCTGCAGTATTAGAGGCATGAGTTGGTTACGGCAGCACACTCACTTCTCTCTAAGGAGGCCATGCAATCTTCAGGCTGTACTAAAAGCTGGAGGAAATCAATTTAGATACCCTTTTCGGCCATACACCAGCCACTTGTCTTTCCACCAGTTGTCAAGGCACCTTTGTATAAGCTCACTCCTAGGACTATCAAAATAAAAGACACTGAGGGTGATGGTCACATTCTCACAGTGACAGCAATAATCTGCTTCACATGCATGTTTATTCTGCTCTCTTGTTCAGCTGACACTTCTTTTCTAAGAAAGGGGCACAGCTCAAAGTATCCACTGACATTTTACAAACGACAATAAGAACCAAAGCTTCAAGTAGGAAGTAAGTTGGAATTTGAGAAAGGGTTTTTTACAATCAATGGAGCACAAACACCTTCCCACAAGGGCCCTACCAAAACAGAGAGACCTAAGCTAAAACCTGCCAGAGAAAGAATGTGTGTCAGCCTTTCTGCAGTATCCATTCAAGGTTAGCAACAGGCTACTCTGAGCTCAGACCTCACAAACAGTTAAGGCAGAAAAATATCTCCTGATGCCAGTAAACAGCTTCTGTCCTACACTGACAGCAGTGTCCTGGTGTTACACAGATGGTGCCAGTCCTCCTGGAATGACAACACTGCCAATGAAACGCTAATGGTGCAGGCAGTCTGTATTTAAAATTCAAGTCAGATACCTAATTTTGAGGTAAGTTCTTTTGTTCTTGCCTCCTCACATTGGAAATATTTCAAATCGATCCAATTTACAGTAAGCAAAGCTCGGTTTCAAAAGGGAATGGCTTGGGTGATTATTTTCAGTAAATGCCTAGAACCTTCAGGATCCAGGAGGGATCCACTGTGAGGCAGGTGATGTATTTTCCTCTGAAGTGCATTGGCACTGTGTCCATTACTGAATTTTTGGGTTTTACAACCTCTGTAGAAAAAAGAGCTTATTATTTCATCTCTGGTTTCAATTTCTAAACTATGTGGTTATAAGCCTGATCACTGAATATTGTTTTAAGCAAATATTTGAAATAAATGTTATTGACAGCTGTCAGCTGACAGCCATCAGGTGATGAGTTGCTCTTTTAGGTAATAATGTTTTTTCTCCTTTCTTGAGCATGGTCATATTATTTTGAGACATACAAAAATTATTTCTCCTAAGAAAATAAGCAAACAAGAGCAACACACTTGAGGGACAGAAAATCTTTCAGGTCCTGCTCCTTGCTGCAGATAAGATATTGTCAGCATCAATTTGTCTTTGACGATTCCTTTTGACCACAGTTATAAATTCTGACCAGTACTGAGAGACAGGAGGATCTAAATCTGATCATATCTGAACAAGTTTGGAGCTTGCCTGTCTTCATGCTTGATTTTACACCAGCAAAATACCTGGCCCATGGTTTTGCATAAGTAACTGGGATTGGACTTACCCTTGGCCAATTTTTTCAAATCGAGTATATTTCTTCTTAGGGTCCCCCACGCTCACAATGCTCCCTGAAAGAAACAAAATGCAGGATTGTCACTTCAAAACAGAGATCCCACCTTCCAGCAGATCTGAAATGCAGCCCCACTGTCTTGGGCTTTGAGCCATTTGTGGTCAGCTGGGTAACAACAACAACAGCAACAACAGAGGCAGCTCCATAGCACAGATGGCCTCCACAAACACTGATTTTCTACAGTCCTTTAGGGTTACCTTGAAAGGAAACTAAACACATAGAGAAACATTCAGAACAGACAGAGATTAGAAACAACAGGCAACAATGCAAGTGTTCTCTACAAGCATTAAGGAGAGCTGCAGCAACAGTGCCTTATTTTCTTGGGAATAAACACTCTGATTCAACGAAAGGTTTAATACTTCTGAAGATTAAATGTACCTTGTGCTCACTTTTTAACCAACAGGCACCATTTTTGGAACAGGAAGAGTATTGCAAGTGTTTCCAGGAGAGGAGGAGATCATCTCAACCTTTCAGCAGTTTGCCAAAAGAATGCCTTTATGTTTGCAGGGAACAGAATCTCATCTCATGTTACAATCAAGAATGATGTTTTAGCCCCCATCACTGGTGTCCAGGATAAAGTCTGAAGACACCCCTGCCCTGTGCCATTTCACGAACCACACTGCTGGTTTTCAACATGACATGGACCTGTCACTCACACTGGACTCGCCCTCTCACTACCACACACACGCTGTTCTCCCCAAACCAGCAGGATGGGTAACAAGGAAGCAGTGCTCCTGGGGTGCTGGTGTGACACAGACAGCTGCCCAACAGGATGCTGAGTCCAGCTGATAGGATGCAGAAGACAGACCAAACAAAGGGCTGCTGCCTCCCAGAAGCTCTGTGCTGCACCAGTGGGATGGTCCAGCTCCACAGTGCGAGCAGGAAGTTTATACCTTCTCATCTTCTATCCCTCCTTCCAGTCAGCTAGAAGGGAGTCCCAGAGCCCTCTGGTCATGTTCTTCTCTACTGAAGAGTTATTTTGTACTGAAGACCTGCTCTAGAGAAGCAGAATGAGCTTTGTTTTATGCCATGCGTTTCAATGAGATGAAACTATGAAAAGTTAAACAGGTTCTGAAGGTGTTACATCCTCAGCTTGGGCTCCTGGCACTCTGGTTCATCTGACTCTTGCAGGTTGGCACAGCAGGGCTGCACTTCAGGGCACTTGAGACTGTGTGGGCATCCTGGGCAGTGGGCAGGCTCACTCCGCCATCAGCCCTGGCTGGCATTCCTGGAGCACAGGGCGAAGGGAGTGAGCACTGCGGGGCAAAGGGAACCTCTTCTCCTGCAGCTCCCATTAACGCTCTTGCCAAGGGCTGCAAAATTGCTTTAGCAGGGAGTGTACCAGATGGTGCTGATGCCTTGTCTTCTTGCTGTGCTGGCAGGCAGGATTCCTGGCTGGGCATCCAGTCAGATGCCCGTTTGGATGCTAAAGATCTCTGCTCCATAAAAATGGCCTGGACAGGGGAAAGAGGTGTCTGTTACTACTAAGAGGGAATGGTGCATCATCTAATTTTGTTTTGGATGCACAGGTAAACAAATACGTGTATTTGTAATACAGGGATACAGCCAGATCAGTACAAGGAAATATGCTGCAGATCACTGAAGTCTTTCCTTCTGAACTCGTCTTCTTAAACTGTTTCTCTGATGTACGTTTCAAGGTAGATCTTTAGAAGACATTTGCATTGAGCCACCACCTTAGGCTTCATTGTTTGCATTGTATCAAGGAAACTACCAGACCAGAAAAAACAATATTGTTTGTTTAATTAAGCCTTTGGATTTGTTTGAGTCTATAAGATTTTGGCTCTTTCTCAGACACAAACAAAGTATCCCAATCACTGCTTTCTTTCCTTCCCATTCAGATTCCCGGCATCTCCAAATGGGCAAGAAGGTATCAAGCAGGGCAAGGTTTAACGTTAGCTTTCAGTGGCATGAGCTCCACAATGGGTGATGGGGCCAGACTGTCCCACATGGGACTGTCTCACACCCTGTGGCTCACAACCCCACGAGCTCTGCAGCAGTAAATCAAACACTGCTCTAATTCTGTGCTGGACAACAGGAACAACACTGTGCTGCTGTTGCCTGGCTAGGTGCTGTTTTCAGCAAGTTAATGGAATTGTGTATCTACTAGAACAGATATCAGAAGTTCATGGAAGTTCATTCACTTCAGAAAAGAATACAGAGAAGGACTGAAGAAGAAAGATATTTAAAAATTATTTTCCAAATTTGCCACTGATTTTGAAGTTCAGATTTCCAGAGTTTTTCCTCAAGACTTGAGTAGCTGCTTTCCCAAAGTAATTGTTTGTGGCTGGTTTCCTGTGCTTAAGCCAATGTACATCAAACATTACAGCACTAAAATCAACAAAGTGACAGGTATGCAGCTCCCACTCAGACAAGCACTCCCTGCTCTGGACAAAAAGTAAACCTATCAGCTATTTTGATGTCTTTAAGCACTTTCCTTTATCAAGTCCTAAATTAAGTGGATAAGAAAGCTGAATTGGGCCAGTTCTGTTTTATAGTTATCAGCGGAACACGGTCATGATTTCTTTACAGACAGAATTTTGTTTGATCTTATCTCAATATAACAGGCTTTACTCACTAATAAAACTCTAAAAGCTCTAAAAGAACCCAAGTTATTTCAAGCAGAAAAGAATTATGAAAGCAATTTTAAATAAAAGAGGGCAGGGGACATCTTCCTAAAATTAGCATAAAAACAGTTGTGGGGGAAGTAGGCAAGGTGGAGCAGTCATGCAAGTTAAAATAAAACAGAACAAGCACCACACTGCTTAAATATAATTAGTTCAAGACTCTTAACAAAAAAGCATCACGCCTGTTTTCAGATAGCGTCATGAAAGCACAAAAATATTTTCCGTGCCCACATCACAATTTGCCCAAGGCAGACATTCACACCTTGCTCACTTGGTAGCAAATTGTTAAGAAAGAAAAAGCACGAAAGCATGTAACATTTCAAAGATATAACCCCCCAAAACTCCAGGGCTCAGTCCCAACCTGGCATATACAGCAGCTTGAATAAATGATACACATACCTGAGCTCATGGATGCAGGGTACCTGCAGATCTCATGGGGGAAGTCTGCCTCAAATGTTTAGCATCAGCTGAAGAAGCAGAATTCCTCTCTCTATAAGCTGACATACTTGCAGGTAACTATCTGCTCTGAAATTTATTTCATTGTGCCCTCAGCTAAAACTATTGAATTTATCCCTGGGATACTCCCTAATGACACTGAGATTCATGTCAACCTGGTAAGGATGCAGGAAACTCTATGCAAGCAGCTGAAATCTCACAGCTAAGGAAGGCTTCAGCCTGTGCAGTCACAGCAGCCATCAGTGGCAGGGCAGGTATGACAAGAAGGTTGAGCAATGACCACCACTGAGAAAAAGCCACAGCCAAACAGGACCCTGTTACAAGCAGTTGCCCCCATTAAAGACACATTATTGCCTTTGTGATCTGACACAAGGAGGTGTAGATCAGTCTGCTTTTTTTACTAACAGTTAATGGTAGACACAGAGTAACCTCGGTTCTGTTCTGAGCCCAAACATTTAATCTGAGAACATTGCACTGGTAGCTATCACATGCAAGAAACAAATTAAATTGGTTGCACTGCAGAATCACGAAGGGCTTGATGTGCTTCACTAGAGTATGATCTGCACAGGGGCTGGGGCCAACAGTTAGGATTCTAACAGTATTAACTGGCTGGGAATCAGCCATGAAAAAGTGCCATGTTATCTGAGGAATAGATAGTGGATGCTCCTTTCAAAGGAGATCTCACTGACAAAATTGTAAAATTATTATGAACTGTAGAAGAAGAAGGAAAAGCAATAACATTTATGAAAAGGACGGCAAGAGAATAGCTGGAAGATGTGTAACTGTCTCAAGGAGAGCTCACTGAGGTTGAAGGAAGCAGCTTAGTGCTGCAGTTGTCTACCGGTAAAAAAATCCACACCAATAAAAAAAACCCCACGAACAAAAACCCCCAAACCCAACAGAGTTTTGCAAAGTATTTCGACTCCAATGACCATGAGAAGTTAGGAATCTAAAGAGAATTTAGGAACCCAAACATTCTGTTCCATTTGGCCATTAGCACACAGGAGTTCCCTATGTCATTCACTAGGTCACAGCCTTCTGCTCAACCAGAAACAATCTCTGCTTTTGCCTTTAGCACCGAAGGAAGCTCAGGCAAACCCAGCCCAGTCCCAGCTGCCCTCAGAGGCAGCAGGAACACCCCGAGTATTCTCTCACTGCCTCGAAGCACAACAGTTTCTGCAGGGAGCTGTAAGTGACTCTGCAACACTAAACTGAGGAGGAACATTTGGTACAGCTAATGCTGACACATGCAGGCAATACACTGCTCTAGCAGACTCGAAACACCCAATACGTACTCAGTTTCTCTAGGATCTCCTCATCTGTCATCTTGGATTTTTTTCGCTGCCGATCTGTGTTTCTGTACAGAGTGTTTGTGTTTGAGTTTTCAGGCTGGGGAGTGGTGGCTTCTTTAGCTGGTGCTGGTGCAGCGGCAGGTTCAATAACAGAGCGTGTGTAGATCTGTGACAAGAAATTAGTTTGTGTCAGAAAGGTGGCTGGCAGAGATCCCCCTGAGATCCTATTTCTAATGCAAACCCTTAGGAAGATCGTGTCAGCCACATCCAGGACTCTAAAACTAATTTTGCTGTCCACTTCTCAAACTGAATGGGCAAAAGTGGAAGGTTACAAGTTCATGGCCAGTTTCATGTTCAATTTTCATGGATTTTCTGATAGATTCCATGGAAAGGGGCAGGTACCTCCAGGGGACAGTGTATCGTATGTATCTTGCCAGGATATGAACTGCATCTTTGGACTGCTCTGCCTGCTGACAGGGAGCCTGCAAAGCTGGACGAAGTGGCTCATTTTCACACTCATAGCATTAAAGGACATGATGGTACCTCCTACCTGATACAAACAGAAAGTCATGGCCCCCGCCAGAATCCCAGGAAACTGACACCTGAATGTGAAAGTTCAAATCCGATTTCCCCAGTGTCAGTGGCTGGAGTGAAGCTCTGTGTCATGACAGGACTCCTGCCCACAGCACCTTCAGCCCCAAATGGCACATGCTGTCTGATCAGAAACTTGCAGCTCTGCACTGCACCAAACACAGACCTAACCAAAGCTGGCTCTTACTGATTTTGTGTGTTCAGGCCGTGGGGCAATAACAGGTGGAGGTTCATTGTCATCTTCCTCCTCTTCATCATCTTCATCCTCTTCTTCAGAGACAGAGGGAGCCAGAGGAGGTTCTGATGCTGTTTTTGTGCTCTGTGGACAGACAGTACTGTGAGTGACAGTCACTATCCTGCCACTTTGGAGCTTTGATAGCTGCCTACACCCTTAGTCTTCCTAGACATCAGAGGCCAATCTAGACATGCACATGCTCCTATGGGCCTAAGTTAATCACAGAACAACACTACTTAAAGCTTTAGGTGTGTTGAACTTCACCAGTTGCTGCTCAGAGGCAGGGGGTTATATCCTATCATCCCAAATTTGCTGGTGAAACAAAAAAATGAAAATGTGCCTAGTGAAGTGTTTAGTGACTGCTTTAAATCTGGCTACAACAGCCCACTTAAGAGAACTGAAGCAAATCAAAGGCACCATTCTACATATTCACATCTCATTGGCACTCTCTTTAAAATGCCATCCCTTTGGTCCAGTAGAAATATCAGTAAGGGAAGCCCACAGCAAACAGGAAGACCTGAGTCGGTAATTTTGGAAAGCTGACATGCTGACTGTCTCACTACTGCCTCTGTCTGATAGAAGAAAATACTGCAGCATCTGCCGAAGTGTCCATATCCACTGGAAAAGCTGCTGGGAAGGGTTACTCTGCTCTGGTGAACACCCCACTTCCTCTGAAAAGTGTGTTTTATTAAAGATAAGGGAAGTGGCATTGATTGAAAATCTGAAGTGTGAATATTTAAAGATGATTTTAATTTCATTATACACAGTTGGCCATGTAATCACAAACCTCACATAATCACATGAAGTTGCTTAACACTTTAAAATAAAGGCCAAATCCCATTCAGTCACTTGCTATTTAATTCACTAACAATAACCCTAATAAATTTGGTCAGTATTAATGTGTATGTCACTCCTACATCTCTGGGATTGCTACTGCAATCCAGCATTAATTAGAGCGGATGGTTATTTAAAACTTTCCTTCAATGGTTCCAGTGAGTTACATATCAATTATAACCTTATTTATATCCAGTTATATATCCAGCTGTGCTATGGAGGAATCATGAAATTTGTCAGAAATGGGATTCTAAATTGTTACAACTAAATTAAAACGGGCTCATTAGGCAGTGCTGCGTATTGTTGTGAATTATATACACCATGGCTAAAACCAGCAAGCAATCTTCTGTCTGCTAAACCAGACTATCACCTTTTTAAAAGATCTCCAACAAAAAATTAAAAATCAGCCAGGGAAATCTCATGGCTTGCTCCACAATTCTTAAACACTAGGAACATCAAAAGTTACTTTCCCACTCACCGATGGATGCGCTTCTATGTATCCATGGGCGCTTTTATCTGCAATGAGCAAAGCAGAATGAACCAGATGCTGTTAGAAAAAAACCCTGCCTGTTTTGGGGAATCCCACAGAACAAGTCAACCCAAATAGAGATAGTTTTTCTTTCCCACCATCCCTTCAGGAGCAACAGCAAGGAAGAGAACAGGACAAAATTCCAGACCGTGTCTATTTTTTGCCCTGTTTGCCAGTAAATAAAGTATATAGAAATTTGGTCAAGAAAATGCAAATTGTTCTTTAACTGCCAATGCTTCAGTTCCACCCAAGAGCTAAAGCAGCTTTTTATCCTTTCCCTCCTGTGCTTTATTTTTTTTCAATAAATTGCACGCATTCATTCTCATTAGCTTGCTGCCAACATCTTCACAGAAAAGCTTCCCCAAAACCCCCTTAGCCATGGCAGCTCTATTCTGACAAAGCACGAGAAGAGCTCCTGGGTTCAGGAGCTCACATGAACTGTTTTGAAGTCTGCATTTCATCACAAAGGGAATTGCTATTTTAGCACACAGTAAGTGTCAAATTAGTCCAATCCTTTAATTATGGAATTTGGTAAAAAAGATGCTTTCTCTCAATTCTGGAGATAAGTGCACAGTTTTTAGAAAGACTTCTGAGAAGCTTTTGCATTTTGGAAGTTGTCTTGGTTGAATCTTCAAACTGAGGAAATGACAGACTCCACTGTCACAGACAATCCTGTGGAGGGAATGGAACCCCAGCAGGTGACATTCCAAATGCTGTCCACACCCTGCTGGCTACAGACATCCCATTTTTTAGCTGAAGCTGTCGACAGGAGCTCTACCAAACTAATGCTATCTTAATGGCATTTTTGTTTCAAAACCTTGGTTAGTTCTAAAGACCAGCAACAAAGCAAGGTCACCATTTTTATAACAGAGAAATGGAATTAATTTCAGAAGTATTCCACAAGGTGGAGTTAGTTCAGGTTGCTTCCTGACCACTTGGATGTTGAACTTTGCTCTGACTCGCTTTGGAGCCTGACCTCCCCTGTTGGGAGATGTCAACTTACCTCCTGACGTAAAGCTCATATATTTCTGGTTGTTAACTGTTTCTTTGGAATCATAAAATTTGAGAACATCTAGAACAGCCTGTGGGTTCTTCTTCTGCTCCAGTTTTGTTATGTTGGATGTCTGTAGTAGCCTGGCCCATTGCTCTGGAATGCCCTGTAGACGTCGAGTGGAAACAAAGTGGGTTTAGAGTATTTAAAACCCGCAGCCTCACAGATCTTTACCAAGATCCCATGCTCCCTGTAAGATTACTTGCAGAAATTTTGATTGACACCTTACAATTAAAATTAGATGCAATCATTTCTTCTCTATCAAAAATCTAGCTAAAATCAGGACCCAACTTTAAAAAGAAAATAAAGTAATGACAGTGAGAGGAATAAAAGGGCATGAAACTTCTCTGGAAATCAACTCTGCTCTTCCATGGAATAATGATTTAAGGCTTAAGCTTGTTTGCCTGGTGATTCAGGGCAGGCATAACAAGACTATTCTCTACTGGTGGACAACACAGTGTCTTTTAGGAGCTTTACACTGGACTTTTCATGCTTAGGAATGCAAACACATTTTGCTGAAATGGTCACTGCTGTCTGATTCAAAGGTAAGCCCCACCCTGTTAAAATAATTTTCAGCATACCAGGGAACACTGCGGGGTAAAGGATCTGCCTTTCAGCTCTCAAAATCATGACACTGAGGTGTACCACTGCTACAAAGGATGTCTCCAGGTTCTCTACTGCAAACATACAGAAACCAGGGACTCAGAAAACAGGCTGAGAGTGCCAAAGCCTTGGATAAATTCTTGGACATCTTATGGGTGAGGTGGAATTTGAAAATTGATTCAATCACTAAAAGCCCCAGCTCTACACTGAAATTCTATTGATGAAAACTTGCTTTAGTTATCCAGGATAATTCCCTAGATTTGGCAGCCTGTCATTTCCCCCCTTTACTGCACAGCTGACATTGACCAGCGAATTGTAGGGCTCGCTGAAGGAAAAACGACACCTTAGCCTTGGTGCCACCCTGATCTACTTTCATACAGCTTCTTCTCAGAAATTGTCCACAAAACAATGTGTGACATGGGCCTCCAAAGTTTAGGATTGATGAAAAAAGTGGGAAAAGCCAAGCAACGAATCTAGTGCACACACATCAACCTGCTGCTGCAGTGCTATGACATCTCAAAGAAGCATTTGGGGCCTGTGACGCACCTCTGGGAGCTTCCCTGGGCACATCTGTGAGCCATAGAGATCTGGCTGTAATGGACGTAAATAAAGAAAGAAAAGAAAGTTAAAACAGAATGTGGGACAACTTAGAAGGTGGTAGGAGGAGGAAATCAATGGGCCAAAGTGGGCAAGTCCCATCTAAAATGGGAGTTACGAGGTAGACACCAAATAGATCAGGTGGTAGACAGGCTACAGGAAGGCAGGTTCAGGAAAACAGAAAAACCACAACCGTTCCAAAGTTTGGAAGCATCATTCCCCCTCCTCTCGCTTTTAAACAGTTTTTCTCTCCTCATAAAAATATATTCCTGAGAATTAATAGCAAGTGACTGGAAAAATTACATGTGATTTCCTTTCTCAATTTAAAATTTAAAAAAAAAAAAAGAAAAAAAGAGAAAAATCTGGGCTTTTGCTATTTGCCTAGTTTTGAAGCCAGATTACCATTTTTGAATGGCTCTATAAAAGTTTTTTTTTTCTGGGCTTGGGGGTTCTCCAACCCCAAGATCACCATTTGACCAGTGGAGAGAGCAGATGGGCAAAGTCAGATTGTGAAATCTGGGAGGTTGTGCATTGTCACAACACAAATAATCCGTGTGTGTCAGACTGAAAATCAGGACAATTGTAAAGAAATGCTTGATTAGATTAGGAACATGCAACTTCTTTGGATCCACAGCCACAACTTTTCCCACTTACTAATGTCATAATCTTGAAGCTTTAAAAGTTTGGTGGGTAACCACATTTTCTTCTAGGTAGGGGATGAGGAAATGGTTTCAAACATGCATGCCTTACAAAAAACACTCCCCAAAGGCCTGCTAACCACACTGTCCTTCATTCAGAAAATGCAACTCCTTTTTCAAATAAAGGAACATAAAGCTCTAGCAACATGCTCCCACCCAACAGTTTCCAACCAATTTTATTCTCTGCTTTAAAAGCCCTATTTCTTAGCAAATGTGGTTGCTCCAAGCACAGTGAAATGGAGATGTAATATGTGCTCATGATGGACAACACAGGTTGGCGCTCAAGCCTGAAAGCCAGAACTCGGGAGCCCATGCAACTGTGCATTGGGATGCATCTAACAGCAATCAGGGGATGCAGCTGGGGGCAATGGTTTGGTGTTCAGAAGATGGCCCATTGCATTGCATATAACCAGGAGAGCAGGCACTGCTGGCATGACAGCTGCAATAATTCCAAACAAAAAAACCCCGTATGTTTGCACATCGATTGGACACTCCCATGGCACTTCCAAACTTTTGAAGGAGACAGACAGCCGTGATCACTAGACAGTGGGAATATCAGAACATGGTACGGGCTAGTGGCAGGCCCTTTGCAGGATGTACTTACCACATGACTACCAAGTTGATACATAGGTTTTATCCAGGTTGGGACAAATCATACATGCCTAATGTAGTGTGCAATGTAATGCCTGCATCTGGGATTAGTTGGGACCAATACCTAGTATACCAATATCTACACTGGTAAATTATAACAACATTCAAAATGATCCAAACATTGATCCCTGAAATACAGACAGTGAGTGCTTTTGCTTAGAACTGAAGCGTGTTAAGCCTGACGTCCCTCCTTTCTGTTCCAGCTGGCAGGGACATGAACTAACCAGGACCCTGACCACCAGTCAGATTATGAGAGCACATGAGTGTGACCCAATGTGTTTGCATGTAGTCAGAAGGAAAAAGTCTCAAACACAGGATAGAAATAAAGGTAGAAGGCTGAAAGGAAGAACAGATATAGAGTAAGAACAGCTGAACATCCACTGGGGAGAGAAAGGAAAGTGGGAAGGTGAACACAGACAAGAAGAAGTGAGGCAAACACAAAAAGGAGAAAACAAAAGCAGAAAGCAACATAATACAATATGAAGATAAGGGGAATGGCACTGAAGATTAACCCGAACAATAAAATGGCTACGGGGAAAGAAAGAGAGGGAAAAAAAGGAAAACCAGGACAGACGTCAGGGAAAACAATTTAAAAAGCTTTATGCAGTTTCTGATCAAAAATGACCAAATCTGGGCTTTTTAAATGAGCATTTAGTCAAGCCCTAGGGTTCGGCACAGAATAAATTTTGAAGTAAGATTTTATGACATCTATTTTAAAAAGCCTAATTAACTAGTCCACTTATTTTAAATGTAGCTGTATTTCCTAATTACTAAGGATAATTCAATTTCACCACTCCTTTGAAGATATGCTGTCATTAAATGTGTCTTTTTTCTTCTACAGTTATTCCTATTGTTGCAACTGCTACTGTAGGACACAGAAAGTTTCCAGCTCTCTGAAAGGGCTTTGCCAAACAAAAGTAGCAATCAAAGTAAAAAAAATTATAAAGAAATCACATTTAGGGCTCAAATTCTGCAAATGAGCCATCCTTTGTCCAGGCAAATGATTTGTCCCATCCTGTTTGGTGTATGCAGCCAGTCAGCACTACCACAGTCCACAATGGTGATTACACAGTCTGACCACTCAGCTCACGGGGCACTACTGGTGGCAGGAGAGTTGCTAATGCTCCCTCTCACCTCCACAGCTTAACAAAACATAAGCTCACTGTCATCTCAGCTTTAAGGAATAATGGTTTCAGCACCCTACCAGTAATCTGAGAAAAACTGCTCTGAAGCCCCCCTGCACACTTCAAAGAGCTTCCAACGGATTCATTTTTCCCAACACTTTGTTGAGATTCAAGAAGCAAAAGCTGACAGCTATTTTATTAATACATAAAGGCTAGAAACACTCATCACCTAGTGTATAAATGTATTTTGAAGGATACTAAATTAAAATGAATGGACTTCCACAATTCTGCTGCTTTCTGAGTGTCTCCAAGGGTTCCCTGCAGAGCAGCTGGACTTTGCACTTTGAGGCTGGTTGTCTACTATGCACGTGGCGGGGGGGGCTTTTTATGCTCTCCCAAAGACACTGAATAACCAACCCTTGTAGCAGCTTGGGGGACTGGTAAAAGCATACACCTACGTTCTTCCTAGTTTTCATTTCCCACAGACACTCTGCTGACAATCCTTGGAGGAAAAAAAAAAAAAGAAGCCTGAATCACAAGTTAAACACTCCAAATCCTAAGCCCAACAAATAAAAGTCTCTTTCTTCACAGCCTGGCTGCTGTCATCTGATGTCTCTGGCAATAGGAGGTTATTTTACCATCAAGAAACTAGAAGTTCTGGTAAACACGAAATACAGCAGTTACTTACTGTGAATTCTCCAGTGACGGCATCAAATCCCACATGAATGGTGTGTTCAAAGTCTGAAGGAAGAGAGATCTCAGGACGTTCTTTCTCTTTCTTCTTGTTGGCTAGAGGCAAAACGTTAACAAGCACTTATTTTCTGTACAGCTTTTAATTTAAAACTTTTAACAACCAAGTGTGCTCAAAATGGTGTTTTAAGAGTGGAAAGCAAATCAATTAATATCCATCTAACTTGAGAAACAGACCCAGGTTAACATAACACCAACCTGTCAACCCCTGTTGGGGAAGGTCTAGAAGGTGTTATTTTATTTTGTTCTTCTTTCAGCCAATGTGACTGCTGCCAAAGCAAGCTGTTCATGAAGTAGTCTTCTTAGGCTATCTCTAACCAGTATGATTTCTAGTTTCAGTTCTTTTTTTTCATTGAGTTTTCATATATGGACACTAACTCCTGTTTGACTTTGTGGGTTCCTGCAGAATTAAATCACACAGGACATATATGTGTATGTGTGTCTGTTCTCCAACATAGTTTGAATCCATTTCAAAATCAGACAGATCAGAGAGGAAAGGTTTTTTTAAATAACCATTTTTTTCCTGCAGGTTCTGTGAAAACCAGCAGCTCATGCAGTGACTCCTCTTCCAACTAAAAGTCTGAAACAGCAGCTCTGTTTTACAAAATACAGAATCTGCCCAGCAACAGAATCCCATAAATGTCTTTGGAAAAGCTTCATTTGAGCTCTCAATTAACTAAGACATATAATCATAAAATGCAGGCTTTATTAGTCTCCAGATTTTTTTTCTTTTTAAATCACTCCACTAGTATTCCCAGAGTGTGGAGTATCTTACTTAAGCAGGCAGACTTGGAAGTCAGTCAACCTGCATATGCTTCTCATCTCCCTCCCTCTTTACAACCTTTTGAAACTAACATCCCTTGTGGTCATCCATCTCCTGAGCTTCTGACTGCTGACAAATGTCACTTCAGCCCAGTTTTATTGACCCTGATAAAGAATGAGTGAAATAAAGGCTGAGGGAAGCTGCCTTCACTTTCCTGCAGTGTTTTAATATGATGTTTGCCAGCTCTGTAGGTTCACCTAGGGGTCTCATCCAAGGCTGGATTCACTATGTACCAGCAGCCCTTCCAGTCCAGGTCTGTCTTTGCTCAGCCAGTAGCTCCACGAGGCCTCTATTTGCATATTTCTTATTCTACCTTATAGCCTCCTTTAGGTGAATGATGCTCTGCTCTTTGTACTTAGTCTATTTGGAATGCTTCTAATCCTTTCTCTGCATTGCTGCATTTATCCTCATTAAATAATTGTCATTTTTTGTCTGTGCTGCACACCCCTACACAATGTTCATTGATGAAATATTTTCATTTAGCATTCAGTAAAGATGGCAGCAATACATCAAATACAAATGCAAAGGCTTTCCCCTTCTTTTATCACTAAGATGATGTTGTTTAATTTTCAGGACAGATGTTGGCAGTTAGAAGATGTCATCTGTGTGTAGATAACAAAACTGGCTTCTTCTACCTCATCATTTGCAAGCAAATGCAGTGAAAATTAGATTTAAAGGATTATCAAATTCAGTTCAAAGCAGCAGTCAAACCAAGAAGTGAAATAAGGGATTATATAAAACGTTCCACCAAAAGCAGCACTTGTCCGTTCTAGGACTCTCCTGCTGGAGGACAAGTGTTCCGGCTCATTCCCCAAGATCTGGCTCACTTGCTTCATGGAGCTGTGCCTACCAGACTGTGATATAACACCTGTGGTCCAAATGCTGATACACTACAAATTAAATACAGAATTAAACATCTCTTTACTACACCCTCGCCTCTCCCTAAAAACTTTGACATTTCTGTCTGGGCCCCGCAAATCAAATCATTTCTATTTCACACAAGCTGGCAAAATGATATGAAAAGGCATGACTTCTTTGAAGCACCTGACTGACTGGATGCAAGGGGCTTGTACTGAACATTCCTACTTGATTTTCTTGTAAATGCCCCTCACAATACACTCCTGCTGCACAGAGTTAGTCATGAAGGCCTCCATACCACCTCAGCACCTATGACAGATTAAAACAGAACAAGGAAAGATTGTTCTGTCTTCCACAGTCTGCATTACCATCATCATCATTATGTTAAAAGAGCAGTTGTTTGGGAGAAAAATGTGACTCAGCTAAGTGGCAGCTTTTCTCAGAGACAGAGGAAGGGTCTGACCTCATGCTTATGCCCTCCTGTTTGCTTGCCTCCTCTTCAACTCACTTTCTTCTTTCCTCCATTCCCTCTCCCTTCCAATGCCACCCACACTTGTCCTCCCATTCTCCTTCCTGCTCTGCTCCTCCAGCAGCCTTGTCCTTTTTTCTTCCTCTATTGATCTTTACTCTGCTTTACTCTCCTTCCCTCTTGTTTTTCTGTACAGGAGGTGACCAGATGCCTAAAGGCCAGACTCCGCTCCCCTCCACAGCCAAGTATAAAAGCAGCTTCAATGGAAGTGGCATCATTCACCCAGGAACTTAACATGGATGGGCCTCTGAAGGGGGCATCTGAGCTGTGCGGGTTGACCTCCCCCTGATTTCTTTAGGCCAAATGCTCTACAGTGCCTTCATGGAACCCCCAGTGCACACAGAGTGAATTTATTTTACAGCAATCACAGGTGGTTCAATGAAAGAGCAAGCCTCTATCAAACAACTGGAAGAACCAAGTCATTTCTGCTGAGGTAACACCTCTGCTGAATGAAGCACTACTGCTCTGACTCCACTGTGGCTCCCATCACCATGATTATCTCCGAGGTAGAAAGGCCAATTTCACAGCTTCAGCAAAACAGGTTCAGCTCCTTGTTCCACACAGATTGCCTGCAAGACACTGGAAACTTATTTCAGTTGTCTGCCTTGGTTTCCTGCCCTCAGAAATTGAGGTACCTTAGCCCAGAGACGGGAGCGAGAGGAGCTATACAAGAACACAAGGTTAGGTGCTAAGGGAAGGGGCAGGACACTACTGTCTAAATGGTTTATTTCAACTGTAGATGCACAGAAGGGCTCCACAGAGCCATCACTGGCTTGCCAAAATGAGGTTTTAAACACAAGTGCTCAAACTCTAACTGAAAGCGCTGCACTCCAGCAGGGGACGGACTGCAAAAGACTCCTGGTGCCCAGGCACAGCAGTCCTGGCACACACCACAGCCTTGGAGAGAACACACTGTACCATATCCATCCTCACATCCCTCCTGTCTGGTGAGCAAATGAAAGACAACAAAGTTCCTGCAGGTTCAGGCAGAATAACCCTGCCATGGTGTTTTCTTCACATTCTATTTACTTGCACCAGTGATGAACTATGGATTTGACATTGTGATGCTGCAAAGCACTGCACTAGATGAGAGCAGACATATCAATCACCTTCTGTTTTATAAGCAGGAGTCTCAAAAATGTGTCACAGAGTCTGTGAAGCACACACAGGCCAGCTGATACCCTGACCCACAAACTAACCCTGCAGTGAAACTACCTCAAGGGACTTGGCCAGTCAAGCTAAACTTCCTCCATTTATTATTTCACCCAACAAAATTAAACTATAAATCTTACCTGACTTTTCCTCACGGTCACATTTAAAATCATGACACTTGTATGTTCCCTAAGATTGCTCTGACTGGTAGTTAATTACATTTTTAATGTCACTGATCATTTCCAGGAGGGATTGTTTCTGGGTCTCCCCTTTTCTGCATGCATTTCACACAGCATCTCCTACTTAAGAAATGCTTCCTTGGAGAGGGATAATACCATCCTGCTAGCACTTAGGGGAAGAAGTGACCCAAGTCTTTCCAGGAATTAAGCAAACCTGGAGAGACTTTCATTTTGGCCTTTAAAAAGAATCAATTGAAAATTAATTTTGTTCCCAGAAGGGGACATTTGGGGTAACAATCTGCAGAGTGAACTGGCCAGGTCTGCCTGAGAAATGGGCCCATCCAGTTACAGCCTTCCCATCAGAGAAGTCATCAGGATTGCCTGTGGCTGAGGGGAGAAATGGGGCTGCCAATGTGCCTTCTACTGCCCGTGAGGAGTTTTGAATGCCAGACTATCTCCAGCTGCTCCACACAACCTCATAAAGCTTCATGAATGGGGCAGCCAAGCAGCACAGGTAAGCTGGAGTTCCAAGGGAATGACTGCAGTTCCATAGTTCTGAGCTCTCTTTGGAGGGACACTGATGCACATTGAAGACAGAATCACTCTTGAAATCCGGCTGGACTTCATGCTGCTGACCACAACCTCTGAGCCCAGCATTTCAGCCTGTTTTCAGTCTACCTCACTGTACACTTATCTATACTGTACTTCATCAGTCTGTCTGTGAGGATACTGTGGGAAGCTCTGCTGAACACCTTACTAAAGCAGAAGTAACAACCACTGCTCGCCCTTCACCGTCAAGCCTGTCACCTCAAGGTATAAGGCTGTCAGTATAGTTCAGCATGAATTCCCCTCCACAAATCCACACTGACTATTCCTGAACTCATCCTTCATTTGCAGGGAAATGGTTTCCAGGAGGATTTTCTCTACCACCTTCCCCAGGACCAAGGTGAAACTGGCTGGCTTGCACTGCCCCAGATCCTCCTTCTTAAAGACAGATAAGACATTTGCTTTGTTTCTACCATCAGGAACATCCCCCAGTGACCCCAACCTTCCAAAGATAATCAAGAGTGGCCTTGCAGTGACATCAGCCTTGCAGGTGCAGCCCATCAGTTCCCATAGCACTAGAAATAAAGAAGATCCCTTCCCTTAAACCTGTAAATATGATAACTCAAAACACACTCCTTTCCACAAATGCATGTCAAAGAATGTGACTGAAATGAAACTTAAATGCTGTTTGCTGCATGTTTAAAACACTCTCTTGCTGCATCCACACCTAGCAGGTTTTAAACCAAGCCATTCTGTGTCCACTTTCACTGCAAAAGGAACAAGCAAGAAGAGCCTTGCTCCTGTTCCTGGAATATAAGTGCACTAAAAAACCCCAGTGTCAGGCATATTGCCCTCTCACGTCTGCATGTGTATTTTCACAGGTACACAACCTCATCTCTGTATTTACTGCTAATGCAAAGCAAAACCCAAAGGAAAGGATTTCCCAGCTTAACTATAAAGTTATTTTTAAAAGGCAAGTTGCACAATGTGTGCACATTTTAGTGTCTTTCACAGACAAGAAAGTAACTGACTGAACACCTCCTCCTCTTTTGAAATGTATTTCTAGCATAATTGGAACAGAAGGCTTTGGTACCGTGGCCTGCACTGAAACAGAAAGAAAACAATGGCAGAAAGCAAACACGAAAACCAGTAACAACCAGAAAGCCCAGAGAAGGAGCCACCCATCCGCACTGCTGATACTTTACTTTTATCCCCTCCTCCTGGAAAGATGGAGCGCAGCCTGGCTTTCTTGTTCTTCTCCTCGGGGGCCATGGGAAGCGGTTTTGAGCTGTGGTTTAGTGCTGAAGAATCGCGATTGTTGCTGTTCATTCTCAACGGTGGAGCTGGAGGTTTCTCTTCAATATCCAGACTATCGGACATCTTCAGCAGCCCTCACAGCCTCCTGCAAAGCACAACACAAAACATGCATGTCACGGGAGGATGCCAAGGCTGGCGGCCTGGGCAGGAAAGAGGGCAGGAAAAGCTTTCTGGGGGCATAAGAAAATCTCTCTGTTAGAAGTTTGCTCTGAATAAGGTTGCTGCTGTTTGCTGTAAATAAATCCAGCAGCCAATTCCTAAAAACCAATGTATTACTGTTAAAATACAGCTTTTTCTTTATCCCTGTTACAGGTTTTTGAAGATTTTATTTACAACTATTTCCCCATAGTTGTTTACAATCCAAATCTTCCTCTAAAACAGACTTTCAAAGTAAAAGTTAAATGATTTACTGAAACTAGCTGGCATGGTAGTCAACCATTTTTTATGATGTAAGAAAAAAGGTGCTTGTTGAGGGAATATGGGTAGCAAGCAAGATTTCATAAAATTAACTGGTTTAAGACCCAAAAATAGAGTATAATTTTAGACAGATCAGAAGTGGTGTGGGCTATACTGCATCTTTTTAAAGGTTATGATTCTACAGGCACCTTGTCTTCCATCCCTTAAAATCAATGTGGCTCCTTTTACAGAAGGCACATGCACATCACTGTGAATGTGTTCTGGATCTCTCCTTGTGCTGATTCACAGGTAACACAAGCTATTCCACTCATCAGCTACTCTCTTAAATTTACAGGGAAGCAACTTGTTTTTCAGCTATGGAAGCTGTAGGGTTTTTTTCAGAATATCAGCCAAACATGGTGACTGTCACACAGAGAGAGGTCCTGAAGCTCCAGTGGTAACAGCAGTGCTGCTCTTCCTTTGGTCAGGAAAAGGTGCCATGGTTGGGGTCTTCAGGGTTGCATGGTTGGTCTTGGGTTGTCTTGGTTTTTTTATTAGAATGGAGATTAACATTTTCAACAATCACATTTATTTTGATATAACTGTAATTTTGCCAGATTTATGGCTGGTACATTAATAGAAATAATGAAATCCACATTGCCTTAACTGACAATCTTGTAATCTTACAAGTAAAAGCTATGTGATCAACTGAAACATTTAGAGATGTTCACTTTAGACTTTTTTCATGACGTGAGCAGTTTAGCCTTTGTTACCACTTTCAAATTACCACACATAAAATGGTAACTTTTTAAAATTACTTGACTTACATATTTAATTTCATCTAAATTAAATCCCAAAACACCAGTTTTGAGATTCAAAGCACCAGTCCAGTGAAAAGAACAATAAATGAAATGTACCATCCAGTGAAAAGAACAATAAATGAAATGTACCATCACATCTCTAGCTTGCATCCGTCCCCGAACATTTGGATCTCCATGGGATCCCATAGACCCGTCCCAAGGTCACACAGCTGAAAACTCCAGCAACAGTCCCAGTCCTCTCCCTAGTACAGACAGCACGGAGCAGGGATCCTGGAGATCCTGATTCACAAACACACACTTGAAGCTGCTACTGACTCCCCAGTCGCTCACCTCCATCAGGGGAGCAGTCTGAATGAGCACCTTCCCAGCTGCTGTCAACTGGTTTGTGCTAAATTAGTGACCTGAACTTTTCCAGCATCTTTTCCCTACAGCAAATTAGGGAGAGCTCGAACAATTGCTCTGCTGGTAGATCAACGTGGTGCTCACCACCCAAAGTGGATGTCTACTCGTAGGCTCACCCTGTGTGAACTGCCAGGCTTCCCCTACACCATGGGTTTGCTCACCTCCACCTGTAACTACAGGTAACACTGAACCACAGGAAGCCACTGACCAGGTGTTCTCTAGAGCTTTGCCTTCAGGCCTAGAAGCATGGAAAAGATCACACACTTGTAACTAATGGAGTCATGTATTGGAGGCAGCTGTCAGAGAGAAAGATGTGTTTGTCATTTTGACCACACCACCAGGGAAAGCAAAAGTCATCCTTCAGAGATAACCACAGACCCCAGCATGTGTCTAGTTCCCTAGAGAAGGCTCTGCCCACGCAGCCCCACTGTCCAGGTAAAGACGTGCTCTGGTGATGGAGGAACACAGCTCATCCTCCTGCAGAAGCGCGTACACAGGCAGTAACGTGCTTTGTATCACCCAGGAACAGCTGTAATTGTGGCCAGACTACAGCTTGTGCCAGTTTAGTTTTCACGTACAGTCTAGCCTACTTACCTAGAGAACTAAATGCTTTCGTAGATTGAGGTCTAACAGTTCATACTACTAATCTTTGTGATTTCCATCCTGAAATGCAGAAGGTTTTCTAGTAAGGAAGGTGGGGGGGTAACCAATAATGAAAACCACTGTAAGGTAACAGGGAGATCCACACATGCTGTATTCATTATCCTGGTGAAGGGAAAGCCCATGATGCCCAGGTTTCTGTGCAGAGTCCCCAGCTTAGGAAGCCCAGCAGAGACATCTGGACACAGCTCCCTGTTCCTCCAGCAATTCTCAAACACCAGGAGCTTATGCAAGAGAGGCTTTTATTTTCTGTTTAACCTACCTACAAATAGTTTTCCAGTGCCAAATACAGCCTTCACTCCCAGGATGTTCAGCGTGAAACTGACCACAGGAGCACCAAGGCACATTTTCAGCTTGTTATCAAAAGCAAGGCAGTTATTCTGAGAAGTCCATTATAGGCCACAGTTTCAGCTGTCCCTCAGAATGGGACAACTGTATCTGTCACTGCATCTATTTGTAAACAATGCCAGTCTGCTGAAATAGGTCCTCCCATGGGATTTCATCCCACAAAGAATACTATTAACGGTTTCTGGCCCAATTTGCCTATGATGTAATTATTTCCAAGATTTTGAAAGGAACGCTATATTTTGTTCAGAGCTGTTTCAGGCTCAGTTTCAAGAACTGTACAAAGCTCTTTTATTCACTTCTAAACCAGGAAAAAAAAAAAAAAAAGAGGGGGGAAGATAGCCTAGAAGGTTTAACAGTTGATATTAACTTTCTAAAGCTGGTATAAATCAAGACTAAAGCAAACCACAAGGCAATACACACCAAGAGACTTAAAATTTATGGTTTTCCTGATAAGAGGAATCCATTTGCTCTTCCATTCATTCTAATTTAGAGATCTTCCATGTACCACTGCATCATGACAAAAGAACACTATCACATAAGACTTCATATTTTAAGTGTTTTATACTGATTTACTCCAACCCAAACTTAGAGAAAATCTGTAAAGAATGGAGGGGCAATAAGACGTATTCAGCTGAGGAATCTCTCAGGTTTACATTGTAGAGAAACGTCAACAGCAGATAACTCAAGTTATACTCTATTCTGGGTCCAAGTTTTCCTGTCATAATAACAAGTCCTTGGTCCTGCTAGTCTAGTTCTGCATACGGCAACTCCTTCAAAACCCCCTTTCTGTCTACTGGAAATTATTATGAAGTATCCGTATATTCAGTCTGCTGAATTCTGGTGTTCTTTCTCTTTTTTCTTTTGGTTTTTTCTTCATTGTTTGGGGGTTTTGGGGTGTGATTTTTTGGTAGGTTTGTGCTGGTTTGTTTTGGTTGGTTTGTAGGCTGAAACAACACAGCTACCATAGCACTTGACCATACCCCACTGAGGCCATGAGAGCCACCCAGGCTGTCAGCAGGGACAGCTTCTGAGAGGCCAGCTGGTGCTCACCAAGAGAATGGAGTGCACAATCAACAGGATTTTCCTCATCTCAGTCCTCAAGGACCCCATTAGTGAAACCAAGGCAGTGCTGGTAACCCTTTTAAAAGAAATTTGTAAGATAATCACGCTTGTGCAACAACGAAGGCAGATGACCAACATCTACCTACTTCCAGAGAAAATTCTTGTCACTGCCCATTGGCTTTACGGAAGCATTTAAAGAAACAGACTGTTGCACCAAAATACAACAGTGCACTTGAGTGTGTTAGCTAGAGCTTTCCCAGCCAAGTGGCAAAAGCTAAAATTAAATTCTCAGCCAGGTCAGTTGCTTCTACATAACTATTACAGGGTTATAGAAGATGATCCAACATCCCTTTCCTTCCTCCTCACGTCTTCCAATCACCAGTTTTGTTAAGAGAGAAGACGAACATTGACTTTAAATATATGGCATTCAGCTTCTCTGTGACTCAATTCCCCCTTTACAAAAGCCTGTCTTGTAATATTTTGCGTCTAGTTCTTGCCAAGCTAGGGAGGAGAGGAAGTAAGATATTTGAAGCACCCAAATGTTTTCAAAACAACATATACACACAAAAGATTTGTTCTATTCAGTTCAAGTTCAGAGCAGAATCTCATGCTGGGCCTTGATCTCAGTAAGCTCTTCACCTCTGTGTATTTGGGGAACACTGTGGATAGATCTTAAATAACTTTCTTAGGCTAGCCCTGCTATTTCAAAGTCTGCAGCATTCAGACATGACTGCTTCCAATTAAAACTCACAAATAGTATCCTGTTTGCAGAGACACTGGTGTTCATTTTCAAAGCCTCAGAGATACTATTGAAGCTTGCGATGCAGCAAAACTGTCTCCAAGATCCCTTGACTGGAAGGAACCATGCCAATTCTCAGGCAGTAGCTTTGCAAATGTAACTCAAAGATCCAAGGCTCACTCTTTGTTTATAAATATACTTCCTGTAAAAAGATATTTATTACTTAATTGTATGGGCCAAATTTTGCTCCCAGTGACGCTCATCCATTTCAAAAAATCAATGGTGATGTAACTGAGAAGGATTCTCTCTAGATATTGAGTACTGAGACACTCTGTTAAGGTATTTACACGGTACTCCCAGCCCAGTTCAGACCTGTATCTGCTCTTCTGCATCTGCATGTTTACTTGCAGTTTTCTTACAGCTCCGTTAAAGAGCAGACAGTGAGTTGGACAGAACAGATACAGTCATGATTGCACTACTTTTGTGAACAATGTTTACTGTCTTATCTGCAAAACTTGGTTAAGTTAAAATACAATACTGAGGCCTTTTTGATAAAAAATGGGCCATATTCAGCATCAGCTGAAGCGGAGGCAACTCTGGGGACTCGGGGTCCGTAACACCCCCAGGGCAGTCTGTGCTCAGCTGCTTCCACCCTCGGGTGCCTGCAGACCGTGGGCAGGGGTGTGGGGCTGGCTCTGCAGGCAGGGCAGACACAGCCAGAGCACTGTTTGGAGTGAAGATGTCTTTCCTAGGCCCTCCCCCACATGCACGTGTTGCAAAACAACCACTGCATCCCTTCTTTATACAATCCTGAAGAAAATGCTGCATTCACACAAACTACAGAAGGAATTACAACCCTAGAAACAACAAGAACGCTTCCCTTTCATACTGCCTTTCACACAACTGTCTCAAAGCACAATACCAACATTTGCCAATTAAACTTCCCCATTCCCCTCACAGCCAGGTAAACACACTCTGAGCTGAACAAATTATTCAAACCAAGTAATTTCTTTGATGAATGTACTCTCTGTTCCTGTTTGCAAACACCCTGTAAGCAGCTTATGATTTCCTCCAATATATTCATTCAGAAGTTATCCTCTGTACTTGCTACAAGTAACTTTTGGCCTCTGAACTAGCTGTTCATAAGAAGCTCTCTGTGTGGAGGGGATATTTTGAAATCAGGTTGTATCCAAGTAAAACTACCTTGGTCACAAGTACTTGGAATGGAAACACCCATTCTGAGATGGGATAAACAAACTTCTGTTAGGAATTGCAGCATTAAGAGTTTTACATAGTGACTTACTAATATTGGTTTAAAATTCCCTCTTGACAGTGCACTTGCAGCAATAATGAATACAGAATGTCAATGAATACAGAAGGTATATTCATGCAGTAGCTGTCAATTTAATGGTTTTGACTAAACATTTCTTCAAATTTAGATTATTATGTCCTTTGTCTGGACCTTGAATCACCCAGTTAAATTGCTAAGAGCTGGGAATGGACTGAAACAGTGGAGCTTGTCACAACTGATGGAAATAACCTGAAAATATATTTTCCTCCTTGCTTAATTAACATTTGACAGCATGTCTCAGTTCATGGCTTTCAAGGATCCATCTCCCCTCTTCAAACAAATAACCTATCTAACTACATTTCTTTCCTCAACTCTTCAACTCTTTCTCTGCAAACTGCCAATGCAACCACAGGCATCACTTTACCAAATGCATCTGGCTTTCATCTCCCAACACCCCTCAGCCCACCCGCTTTACATGCCTCTTCCCACATGGTGAAACTGCTGCTCCTCAGACTCCCAGCACCCCATACCTGCTCCCACTACAAAGGTTTCATGGCTCCTCACACAGGTTCACTTTTCCAAGTGCAACTAGTATTGCGACTTGCCCAGGTTGTCTCACTTTCCCCGTCTGTACAAAGCTGTGGCTGTTCAGGCTGTGGCCCCAAAAGAGCAAAACATGGAATTACTTTTGCATAGTAAAGCCAGCAATGTTTAAAGTTAAGTGTATATTTAAGGGCTGTGCTTAACTAGAGCTTAATGTGAGATAACATGAACAAGGATGCTGAGGCTTCAGCATAGCTGCAGGACACTGAGAAAGAAAAACCAGAGAGAGTTCCTCTCCACCCCGCTGGAGAACACCCTTAGCCCAATGTATTTTCTTTGTGGGTGTTTTTTGATCACATCAAAACAAAAGCAATCCATTCAAACTGTCCTCCTGCTGGGATCCTGGCCACTTACTAAACCACTTGAGCTTTGGGACGGTTACATGACCTGGGAGGGGAAGATGTGTGTGTACAGCGGGTGTGGGGCAGGGAAACAGCTTTCCCCATTAAACCTCATCCAGGCATTCAGTAATTACACCTCAGCACAGCACAGCAAGGAAAGGAAGTACATTCCTACAGGTTACATGAAGTGAGCACCTCACAGCATTGCAGCATCAGAAGGTAGCCTGTGAAATGGTGACTATTTCAAAAGAAAAAGTGACTTTACTGCATATGACAAAGGTATGGACATACCCTGATGATGCAGAAAAGCCAGAAGGATCACAAGGACATTCTGCCATCCAGAGAGAGCAAGGGGAGAGCTTCCACCCTCCTGACTGCCTTGGGAAGAGCCACCAGCACCTCCACCCACTCATACCCAAACCCAGACAGCTACATGGGTATTTCTGTCATGTGTTTTTGAATCATGGTTTGAAACAAAAAGGTTGTGCTCTAAGCTACTGAATCTGGAGACATGCCAAGACTGACAGAGCAATGGACACTCCAGAAGCAGCTAAAGGAGAAAAAAGTGAAGGATACCACAGCCCTTTATTTTCTTTTTCATTTTACTTTAATGGGAAACACTTCTGTGGGATAGATAAGAAACTATGAAAAAGTACCTAGAAAAGGCATTTATATGCAAGAAGAAAACAAAAAAACCCCCACTCCCTGTTTTGCTTTTTATTTACACAGCTGAAGGGCTCCACAAAGCTGGGAAAGATGTCTCAAAATCAACTGTGCCTCTCAAATATCCCACATTCCACAGGATTGCATCCCTTGCCCTTGTCTACACATGAAAGAGGCTGTGTGAAATGAAACGTGGATTTAAAGCATTGCAGATAGACTGAAATAATTCTCCATATGGACATTATTATTCCTGGTTCAGAGCTTAGGCCTCAGGTTCACTTTTGTTCTCTAGGACTCCAATGTAAACAAAGAAAAGCTACTTAATGGAGACACCAACATCATGACTGCCACAATAAAAATTTCATTACCTTAATTCAGATTAAAAACAGCCAAGAAAAATGGTTTGCGTTCTAATTTGAGTTAGCAACTTTGGAGTTAATCCTGAAGCGCTGTCCAAGATCAGGTAGGAGGTGCCAGCCCTTACTGCAAGCTACTGACAGTTAAAATGGACTCCAGCCCACCTGACGGGCAGCAATCCCTCACCTCAGAAAGGCTCTGTAACAAGTTGCTGGATCTTTGGCAGGTTCAAGCTGAACACTTGTGGCTCACTTAGCTGACCAGTCAAAGCCCCAAAGTGGTCCAGAAAACCCAAATCTGGGCCTGCCCCTGGAACAGTTAAGAGTGCAATTGCACCATGGATTATTGATCTGCCAGGGTTAGAACAATACTCATATTAATATGGTGGGAAGCAGACTCTTGTTGCATTCAAAGATCCCAACTGTTGCAACTCAGCACAAAAATTTCACCCCTTCTCCCATCTTCTCTGCTAAAGGCATGCTGAAGGTGAATCTACATTAGCCTAGTAAGGTAGCAGGCTACTCCACATGCTCCACCCATATGTGAGAAATGCCCAGGAAAAATCATGCTGTGGTATTGCATCAATGCAAACATCTTCTTTTACACATCCTGCGTGTCCCTTTCTGTAGAAGATACAAAGCTGCCTTACACCGATGGATCTGGAACCACATAAGGGCCATGTCATCACTTCATGCTGTCAGGAAGACTCTGCTTTCTTCTGTCAACACGGCTTCAGGACGTGCAGGTTGAACTGCCAGTTCTTCTGCTGGCCTTTGACAGCTTGCCAGTCTCTCTACCATGTTCTCCTACCTCCTATCTGCTCTTCCCCACTTTCCCACCTCTCCGGTGTGCATCCATTTGGGTGTAGGGCTTGTCTCCAAATTCCATGCACAGGACCACACGGTGGGCTCTGTCTACACTCTCAGCAGAGTGACATTCACCCACCAACCTCACTGAACTATCTTAAAACGGACCCAGAGTATCCCAAGGCAGATACCTGAGGTTCTGATGGACTTGGAGCATCTCAAGGTAGTCACCTCACCTTCTATTCACACAGCCTGTCCTGTTGCAGCACAGGAAAGGCTGACAAACAAACCAGCAGCACTACAAATCACCAGCACAGGAGCTTGAACTTGGCCACTCTCAAGTTGAGTTTTGATCCACATCTACACCCAGGCTAAAAACCAGCAAACAGGGCAAAGCAGTCACAGGTTTTGGCAGATGTAAGCTTGCTCCCATCACTATTCTCTCTCTTACCTTATAAATAGTATCAAAGGAAGCCTCTTCTTGCTTGGACTTCCATCATAAAAATTAGATAAACAAAAAAGTCCTTGAGTTCATATTTTTGGGCACCCTAAACTCCTACTGAACTCCAGCTGGTGCACTAAGGCTGCTTTTAATAAACCATCTGGCATCTTGCCTATTATGTTTTTCATTTCGTTCACATTAAAAAAAAAACAAACCAACATTTGGAAGGAGAAGAAGGAAGGGTAAAAAAGAATAAAGGACCAGTTTCCCTAGTTTCTCTGCAGGTGTTGCTGCTTTCTCTGCTTTTCCACAGTTTATTCTCTGCTTGACACACTCTGCTTGACACACTCAGGTGTGCCACGATAAACATGACCCGCTGAACCCCAGCCTAGCACCACTCCAGCCCACACTAACAGTGCTCACCAGAGAAACAGCCATGGCCCTTTTCCCTGCAATGGTCCCCACAGGCAGGGCAAGAGCTGGTTTTGCCTCAAGACATGCGCAGCTCTCCAGGAAGGCAACAAGAGGGAAGGAACCCTGTCCTGACTACAACGACATGGGTTTATAAACCACTGGCCCATGGCTCAGTAGACACATGCAGGCCAAGCCAACAATGAACCCCACAGAACTCTGGAAGAGACAAAGAAGCAGCAATATAATGCAGTAACTGAAACTTACAGACAGTTGCCATTTCTAGCACCTTCCAGTCACCTTTTAGTTCATTTTGCCTTTGCAATCCTTAGCTGAGAAACTTGCTGTAGTAAACAACATTAAACCCCTGTGTCAGAGGATGAATCTGACATGTAAAAGACTTAACTCAAGGCCGCCCCAGGACTGCCAGAGGGAGTTGGGAGACAAACCACACTGCAAGAAGCAAAAATAAAGAACAGGGAGTCCTCTGGATATAGCTACTGGAGCTGGATAAAGACCACTAATAAAGAGAGCATGGGATGGACTTGAAAGCTCCAAATCCCACAAGCAGAGACAGAGACCAACGCCACATGAGAAGATTTGCTGTACCAATCTTCTCAAGGCCTTATGGAATGTTTGGAAGGACACAGCTCCTACCTCCAAGGAAGGAAAGGGCAAAGCCCACGCTGCCACATGCCTTTCACCTGAGAGGTGAATAAGGTCCAGATCCTGCCTCAACTCTTTAGGGCACTAGGGCAGGAAGGCATCATATCCCCACTTACTTCCTCAGGGACAACGTTTTGCCTTTTATTCTTTGCCAGGCCTTTTATTTACAGCTGACTAACTTCATATATCTAATATTCACCTGCTACGTTAGTGATCTTATAGTGCGTAATGGCCTATCTACCTTGGGGGTATCATGGATCTGGAGCAGGCAGAGGGGGGAAATGGAGCAGTTGCTGCATGCACTTATTTATTTCTAGTTGCCAGCAAGACCTTGGCTTCAGAGCAGCAGGATGGGAAGATTAGGAGAACAAATATACAAATGCTATTCTTAAATAGGTCAGGGAAGAAATGACACCTATGTACGGAAAGCAAGACAAGATCCACACACAAAATCTGTTGTTTTCTCAGCTACCACAATGGTATGATATTTTTAAACTGCTTAAACAGGAATTCAACATTTAACGCTTCATTGCTCAAAAAAGAATCTTCTGCTCTAGACTAGTGTAGCAGTGGAGATTCCTTCTTGCCTGACTTCACATTACAACATGAAAACAGTTCACTGTCCTCTTATGACCTAAATGAAGAAATAAAGGTGTTTGGGGATCTCCTCACAATTCCTCTGCATTTGTCCATAGCCTCCTGCATAGAGTCTGCAACCATCAAGGTAAGGACACTGGGCTTGGAATGGGACAAAAAGCCCCCAAAGGTGGTGGCATCCAGCACACCCCGGCCTCAGTCCCCGTATGGGAGAATACTTGAGCCAGCAGGGACTGTTCTGGTTTCAGAAATTGCACATGCTACAAATCCTAGTTAGAGCAACTGGCAGGTACTCACACTTCTGGGATTCATTCCTGTTTCCTGCAAATTTTTGCTAGGACAAACCACTGAACTTCTCCATACAACCACAGATGCCTTGCCTGTAGAACATGGGAGCACTTTTGCAAGTCAGTGATGCAAAAGGACACAAAGTTTTTTAAATAAGTAGACAAGAGCCAAGACATTTCCATTCCCAACACATCAGGGTACCTTCATCTCAAGATCACTGTCCAAAATGCATGGAGCCATCTGCAACAGCTCCTGTAAAAGTGAACTGCCTTCATTGCTCAGTAAGTTCTTCTAAAGCAGCTTTAGATCCTACTGCAAATCCCTACAAAAGTCCCCAGAGCAGCAGCTGACACTAATGCAATCTTGTATCAGGTCAAAGAAGGCACCAAAAATAAGAAACCATCAAAATGCACAGAAACAAGTAAACAAAAGAGCAAGGAAAGAGGAAAGAGGACAACAACAGGACCCAAAACAGATTTCTTGTGCCACACACATATCAAATGTATGGCATAAAAGCTTTGCAAAGAAACTTGCTCTTAAAACAGTCCATCAACATTTACTCTGCTCTGGCTGAAGTCTACTATTCTCTGACACCCCTACTTCCTATTTACAACTTCAGGCTTTAAAGAAAACTGAAGTACATTAATTGAGGATTTTATGAGGCACAAATTGATAGCTGCATTTCTGTGAGAAGAAAAGCAGGCTGAGAAATGGGGAGGACATCAGAGAAGCAGCACGCAAGGAGAGAAGGTGCCCAAGAAAATTTTAACAGCTCCTCTGCCTGTCTTTATTCCTCAGTCAATACAAACAAGGGCCAAGGGTCTGGAGGTGCACTGCTCACCCAGGCATAGATCCCAGGAGGGACACACAGCCTGCTGAGCCTGTGTGAGGGCACTGACACAGCCACTGAGGAGCAGTCAAGCTGCAGTGACACAGCACCGAGGCACAGATGGCTTGTGACCCTCCAGCTTGGCAAGCAGACACAGGATAAGAGGTCTCCATGCTTGCTTCATACAGAACCATACCTGGAACCTTCAACAGGGCTGTGCCCCAATGTGTCTCACTCCCAGTATGGACAAACTCCAGCTGATTTTTGGAACTGTAAAGAGCATTTCCACGAGCACACAGCAGCAAATCTGCTGCTCCTCAGCAACGACTGCCACCTCAAATGGTACCTGGCTACAAGATATCCACATCCACAGTGAACAGCACAGGCTCATTCCTTTCCAGACCCCATTCCAGAAGTCACAGTAGAAGCAATGGGAAGATGGGATACACTGCCAGCCTCCAGGCTCACAGCACTCTCAGCTCTGCTTCAGTACAGACCAGTGCCTGGAGCTGGTCTTCACTAGGGGAGAGGAGCAGGGATCTGCCTCTTGTTTTGTTTCCTTGCAGAACATATCGATAGGCAGAGCCATGTGCTGCGGGTACAAGCATGGGACACCTGCCACAGACTTCACAAATACCCTCACACAAGTTACGCACTGTCTTTGTGTGTTCTTTCTGGTTCTGTGAGGAACTTGGCTCTCTCCTTTGCTGTTAATGTAGATAGGAGGTTGCCTCTATTTTGCCACATCTATCAGACCTTAAAGAACCTAATAAAGAGCCAGGTTAGTTTCAGAAACTGGACAGCAATCATGTTGTTAGCACATAGTACATGCAATACACTGTCAGCAACCTGGATAGCAAGTGAGGAAGAGAAAAAGAACAAGAAAATACCTCCAATGAGCTGAGAAAATGGGAAGTACTGGAGGGGATACCAAACCCCTGGAAATGCTGGATTGCTAGGAATAACAGGTCAACAGAAGTGAGAATAGAGCCTTTACACTGATCTGTCCTTGAGGAGGAAAAGACAAGAATACTGGAGGTAAAATAATTTTACTAAGTGGCAGAAAATGATGAGAAATGAGCAAGACGCTGTTGCCAGGGTCAGTATCTAAAAAAACCACAACCCAGAACAGCTGATATATTGTCTGATCTCAGACAAAATGAACCTGTCTAAAGGTGCTATTGTTTAGGCAAAATCATGAAGCAAAGATTAAACACTCTGGTTACAGAGCTGTGCGTCACCGTGTCTGTGTGTGACTGAAGGGATGGCAGAGGTCCCTCAGTGAAACGGGTGACAGCCCCAGACACGCACTGTTCTAGGTGAGATGGGAGCCTGATCTGGCTCTAGGGAAATGCCCCCAAACAGCACGGCCACCTGGACCATCAGGGAGCGTGGGAGAGTGACAGACCCTGAGATCGAGAGCATTTGCACCGAGTAAGAATGTGGTTAAAGGAACCCAGGGCACATGGAGAGGCTGCCTGAAAATCCAGGCTCTGTGGTCCACAGTACAGTACAGAGAGATAAGCAAAAACAGCAAGGCTCAGCTCAGAGCAATGGGGTAAACACACCCAGGAAACAGAATGCCTTCACAATGCAGTTTCTCCAGAACGTGAACAACAAGAGTGAATGCAGTGCCTGAGGATGATCCTGTGGAAAGAAGGATCTCCACAGTAAAACCTCAGCAGACTCTCAATAGTCAGGCTCTGCACAAGAAGCTGCCAGCCATTGTACAGCTACATTTGCTGCTCTGCCATTAAATCAAAGATGAATCTGATTCCAGCTGGATTGTAGAGCCAGCTGCAATGATAAGAGGCAATCTTAGATGGGAGAAATGCCACCAAATGCTGAAGACGTAGAATGAAAAAAATGTTCTGAGATCAGTGGGCAAATACAAGCTGTTGATAAAAAAAAACCCTCACAAAATCAGAGGTATTATCACTTTAGCTTGACAGAAGCTGACAGACAGAACCATCCCTTGCTTGGCAGCAGGACCATGAAAACATGAAATGATAAACACATTTGATAAAGAAATATTATCATTTTTGTAGAAACTTATGTCCCTGCAAGGCCTTAAAAAAAGAGGTTTTGATTAAAAAACTGTAACAGAAAAGGAAGACCACAGAAAACACTAAACCAATTAAAAGCCACACTAAATTACAGGCCACAAAGGCTAACCATGATCTAAGAATCATCACTGAGTGAACTTATTCCCAGTGAGATTAATTCGTGGCCCTGCATTTACCTCTGAGGCCTTTAAAGAAATTCTCGGAGCCAAAGACGTGATGAGCACCTTGAGCTGCAGCAGCTCTGCAGACTCTGAAGTCTGGGAACATCTGAGGCCACCAGCACACACTGCAGTGCTCAGGGCCAAGCACCTTCACCCCGGGGGCTTCTCTGCAGCAGCAGAGAGGGTGGGGTCAGGGTCACCGCAGGGATGCGGCCAGACACGGGTCCCACCCCAGCCGAAGGGCCGCTCATCATCCTGCTGCCTCTCCTAAGCAGGGCAAGGCTGGAGGCAGCCACAGCCAGGAGCTGGGGACAGCACAGCCCCACGGCCTCTTCCTGAGCTGGAGACCTACATCAGCCCTTGTCCCCTCAGCCACTCAAAGAGGCTGGTGTACAGGAAGTTGCTCTGCTACTGGCTTGATTTTGTCAGCTCCTCCCTAATTTACAGCCTTAGGCAGATGCCTGCTTTTCCCAGCCCAGCCCTGAGGTACCAAAGTCCTACACAGCAGCTCACAGCAACACCAAGATGCCTCAGCAGCAAACCTAAGAAGAGCAAGTATGGAAAGCCAGTGCCCCATTCCATTTACCAGCTGATGCCTTACAACTCACTAAGTGCATTTGCTCAGACAGAAAAGGAGCCATCAGCTACACTCCCTGGAATGTGACATGTCCATTCACACCTCACTAGTCACCAGCACTGTCTGGGTCACAAGCCAGAGAAAGGACCATGAAAACAACCCCATGAAGTACTCGCAAGGGATAACAGCCCCTGTTCTTCAGAGAGCATCAGCCTTCAGCACTTCCTGGTGGTCACTAACGGCAGCAAACACATGCAGAAAGGGAAACTTTAAAGAATGACGTGTGCACGTCCCAGTCGAAGACAGTGGATTAACACACCAAATTATCACCTAATTATAATGGGAGACTCCATGTGATTTCAGAGTGCCACAGACAGTAATGCAATACTGTCTCCTTGAGCCAGATCATAAGAAAAAAACCACTGCCCTCTGCAACCACTGCAAGACTACGTGTCATGATATACCAGCCAGCACCATCTTCAGAACTTTTGTCAACAACATGCACCATTAGAGTGCCCCTGTCCCGGGTGAAACAAGTTACAGCAACAAAAAGTTACTCTTACTCCCCAGTCTTTGCTAGGACTGCACGGCAGACTAGAGATGCACTCCACCACTGAGATACACGGGCCAAGGAGAAAGCTAGAGTGGAAAACCAGCCAAGGATTTACTACCGTAAACGTTCAGAGTTTTTTCCCCCTTGTGATAAATTTCAGAGGGAAACTTAAGACCAGACTCTAGGAAAAGGCAGTGACCACCCATCCTGTTTGTTTAGTCTTTATACCTGGACCAAAGTATCTACTCAATTTTAAGAGACAACGATTGTTTTTGCAAAATTAATAATTTCTTGCTGCTCAAACAGCTTTTATTTGTCATCAGAAACAAAATAAAACAATAAAACCTTAATGTACTAGGACAGAGAAAATATTTACCTTGTACTGAGTAAACCTTTTCCAGGGTGCAGGCACAACTGTTAACAGGAGGAAATGTTGAGAGACATGGTAGAAGCTGTTTGCAACTACACACCTCAAAGCCAAAAGGGATACGAAACTGGATCTCCTCCCTTCAGGAGTAAAGAAAAATTGTCTCAAAGAAACACAAATTATTTATTAAAGAGAGTATGATACCACAGGGAAACAAAACAAAACCTGAAATAATCTAGACGCAGGCATTTCTAGAGATTCAAGAGAAACCAGGTAACAGTAGAGGGAAGACAGCTCTCTCCTTTATTATCTTGAATTCAATTCTGCATATCAGCATCGTCATTACAGCTAAAAGTGCAAAGACTTTAACACACTTCAAGTCTTACTCAATTTCCACCAAAGTATCTGAATAGACTCCAGTAATGTTGTATCAGATTCCTGTGGGCTCTTCCAGTCTGCGAACTAAACTCTCCTTTAAGAACTAAATGAATTCAGCTTCCTTGGCGTTGTGAGGAAAAGCCCTGGCTGCTTGCCCTTTCTGTGACTCAGACACACTTGGCCCAGCCACGAGAAGGGCTGCATTCCCTCTGCTCCCACCGAAGTCAAGGGCATCTCTCAGGCTCCACACGCCGAAAACCAGGCTGCCTGCCACAGGGGCCAAAGCCAAGCTGCCAGCTAATAAATGCACAAACCTTGGGAGGACAGAAAGTGTGAAGGCAAAGCCCGTGGCTCAGAATGGGCAGCCCTGCATCATTTTCTGGGCATGCCAGGCACATGGAAGTCCTGCTGTGCCAGTGGGCACATTTCTTCATCTCATCCTGGGACCCGCGTGTCTAATTTGGGTTGACGCAGGATGGTGCACATGGAATCAGCCTCTGCTGGAAAATGTGGGCCATCACATCATGGTTTATTACTATTTCATTATCTTCAGAATCTGTTCAGCCTGCAACAGCTCCTAAATAAATTCAACATTTTGCAGATCTTGTTCCTTTATTACTTCCTGTTTAAAAAATATTTTTCTTCCATTGTCTAGAAAATATTTATACAGAATGCTAACATTTTGGGCATCTGAAGACTGATTTATCTCAGGTTTATAAAGCCCTTCACCAGCTACAATTAAGTAAATCCCTGGACACCATACAGGTAAATGCCAGTAACAGCCATCCCTAATTCCAGTAATCTCAAAGCACTTCTGGAGTAATCAGTAAATTCTTATTAGACAAATCACACCCCTGTCTGTAGAGCAAGGGCCAGAATCCTGGGCTTTCCACTGGTGAAAAGTCTCAGCCTTTCAGCCTAAATGAGAAAAGGCACTACGGGCAGACCCTGCAGACTGTATAGACACAGCCTGTGCCACACAGAGCTCACCCTCGGCATCAGAAGCTGAACGCAGCTGACCTGAGCCAGCCAGAGCACAGGCACCAGTCTACAAAGAGCTTACAAATTAGGAAATCTGTGCACAGAGATCAAATTACCATTCCAATTTGCCCTAATAAATCTATGGATGCAAAAATGATATAAATTAACAAACATGCCACCACCTGTCCCTGATACACACCTTGAGAGCCCAAACTCCTCCTCTTGCAGCCCAGCATTCACCACCAGCAGTTGTAAGGTCCCCAGCTAAGAAACACAACTGGAGTGCCCTGGTTCTGCCCCCGTATACACAGCACCTAAAACATCAAATCTATACTCGGAATTGAATTGTACAAATCATCTCCTGTAATCCAGGGAATAGCAATCACTGTCAGTTGAAAACAATGATAGCAAAATCATCTTTTGCCCTAATGTACTGCTGCACATGTTCACCTTCATATTCTGACATTTAAATACATGCCTACAGGTCTAGGGGCAGGTGCACCTGGCCACATTCCTTGTTGAATACTCTCCTGCTATGTACTTTGATCACATCCCCTCTGCATGTTTGCAGTCCCTGACCCCTGATCCCCCGATCTTCAGCTACATCTCTTAGTCGCCGATGTCTTTCAAAAAATTAATTCTACTATTGACATTCCCATAATTTCTTAATGGGAGCTAAGGCCTTTCAAGCAGCCTTCAGTGCCCAAATCAAATCCAAAAATCAGAAGGACCTTTCCCATCCTGCCTCCCTGTGCAGGAGCACAGGAGGAAATGCCAAGAATTGGACGTTCTCTTCTGCTCTGTAACTGACTTATCATGGGGACTCTGGCCAATTGCATAATTACAATGTGCCTCAATTCCCTCATTTCTCAGTAGCTACAATTATGCTGAAGCAAATCCCTGGCCACCTGGGACTGACCCTGTGCTTCAGATTCTGCCCCCCTGAAAGCATCTGACAGGCACAGGCCATGCTCATGGGAAAGCCAAGGTCTCTGACAGGAACTGGTCATGAATTTTTCAGCAAGTTACATGTCAGTGGCTTGAAAGAGAATCTTTTCATGGGAATATGCCACTGTTCTGGAAGGCTTCATCAGAAGGATGTATCTCTGGACAAAACAGAGAGGGAAGAGCATTTCTGTTCTCTCAGAGAGCAGCTGAAGAAAGCACAGAATTGGGGTTGGGAAACCTGGGCTCGGTGCAGGCACCAGCACTGTAGATGCAAGGCAGGGGATCCAGATTCCCCAGAACAATTTTTCCACTCCTCCGTGAACACTTAATAGCGTTTCTTCCACTCCCACTCCTTTCTGAAAAGCTTTAAAAGATCCTGGTTCCAGGGAGATATCAAAGACAAAACCATTTCCTATCTGGCCCTACAACGGGAAGAGCTCAGGTTCCACTTACCTGTGAGTGGTACTGTGTATACACAGTGACCAGGGTATCACAAGATGAGTTGTCCAGAGTCCAAGGATGACAGATCTCCACTCAACCTCCCTCCAAAAAAGAACCAAGCTGCTGGCCACCTCCTAGGGATTCTGTGCAGATTATTAATTCATTAATGCCTGGTGAGTGCTTAGAAAAGGTAGAAGGTGAGGGACTGCTGTTATTTCCCATTATTATTGTGGCTATCTGACATACATGCCACAGACAACTTGGATCTACCCTTCCTAAGAATCTGTGATGCTGGACTCAACACAAATTGGTTCCTCCAAGCACAATGTGGGAGTTATAACAAGTGAGCGATGATCTTGGCCTAGAACCTTTTAAGAGAGCTCTGGAGATGGGCACAGGGCCACATGCTCTTAACATGCAAAGGCAGCCATGTGACATCGCTGTGTCCCGTGAGACTGTTTGAAGCAGCCCTTCTGCCAAAAGCTCCTGCTCACCCAGAGACGCTGGCAGAAAGGAAGATGTCTCTGTACTAAACCATTTCTGTGTAGCATCTGCTGACTTAAAGTGCCACCAAAGGGATTTGGGATAACTTTCCTACTCCACAGCAACAAACACTGAGGCAGACATTTTTGCAACTTGGCTCTAAGGATGGTAACTCCCACCAGACGGGAGGACCACCAGGACTTTGATCTACTGGAGCTCATTAGCCTTTCCTTCAGCTCTTTCACCCAGCTGACAACACAGAACACACTGGCCAGACTCTCCCTGGAAAATTACTTATTATAATCTCAACTGCAATGCCAACACATCTAAATGCTGGCCTAACTCTTTCAGCAGCCAGTACTACTTAGTTTGACAATCCAATTGCACAAAACAGATCAAAGCAAAGGCTGGAATTTGCACAAGCACGTTTACACTGACTGTCTACACCACTCAAAGCAGAGGATTTATAAGTGAAAGTTAGGCTGCTCCCATTTTTCTCACAAGCCCAGAATTTCCTTTCAGTACCTAAATGGGCTACAAGAGAGCTGGAGAGATATGTTTTACAAGGATATGTAGTCATAGGAGAAGAAAGAATGGCTTCAAACTGATAGAAAGCAGGTTTAGATTAGATGTTAGGAAGACATTTTTTACTGTGAGGGCAGTGAGGCCCTGGCACAGGCTGCTCAGAGAAGCTGTGGCTGCCTCATCCCTGAGACTGTTCAAGGTCAGGCTGGATGGGGCTCTGAGCAACCTGGTCTAGTGGAAGGTCACCCATGGCAGGGAGGTTGGAACTGGATGGTCTTTAAGGTCCCTTCTAACCCACACCATTCTATGATTCTACAATGATTCTTCCTCCCACACTGATGGCATGGATTACCTTTAATTCTTTGTAAGACAAAAGAAACATCTACTCTGCTGCCAAAGCTGTGCTTGCAGTTCTGAAATGGGCTCCCAAGTTTGTTTCTCCAGCAGGCACATCAGCACAAGACACAGACACCCCCAGCAACAAGTGCCCTGTTGAGCAGCTGGCCCACTCTGACTTCCATGGAGAAGCTGGAGGAGAGATGCACTCCCCTCTAGCTGCAGCATCACCATTTGCCCCAGCAGAGAACACTGCAGTTGTTCTGGCGCCCCAGGAACTACACACCTCTACTCTGTACTCACCTACCCTCAGTAAAAAAAATTGCTTTGATGGCTTGTGGGCAACAGCTGCAAAAAATCAATTTATGTGTATGTATGTGCACACATCAAAAATTAAGTGTTTATCATTCAGCTTTCTCACTAATCTCCTTTTTACCAAACTCTGTGGATGTAGGGTAACGTGACATTAAAAGGACTCGGCAAGATGATCAGTGCAGGCAGTGTGCAACACCTTTACTTCTAGGTGTGCAATTGCCTACAATTTCTGATAATGCACCTTCCCAAAGGCTTTGGCAAAATATGTGTTTGCATTGCAGAACATCAAGAGACCATGAGGCAATAAATTATCCTCTCCATCCTGCCTTCCAAGAGATAAACAACTTGAGAAATTGACTGATAAAGAACCAATACAATTATGTGTCACTATGCTGCAACTAATAGTGGTAGAGAATGGATAAACACCTGCTGATTAGAAATGCTATCAAGGAAGCTCTAAGATGTGGCATTAAGGCACACATTGAAAATGGAATGCACTTCATGCTTCTCCCAGAAATACTTAATTCTATTTCAAGCCACCACCTCTTGTTGTTTTACTTGGCATGAGCACTTTCCACCATAAAAAGTTCTTTCTTCCATCAAGGATTTTATGAAGGAATCAACAGATAGCATCTACCAACAAAACAGAGAGCCTCCATGTCCTCTTTGTCAAAACAAAGCTCTTCTCACTCTTCCTTCAGAAAGACATACCAGCCTGATCAGAAAACACTGTACAGCACATTTGCTCCTCGTGCAAGGCCTCCACCTGAAACCGTATCTGGACTTCCCTGGGACAAAATTCCTGTGCTAAACATCTTATCCATAAATTTCTAAAGAATATGATGGGATTCAGTAATGCAACAGAGAAATTACTGCCCATTTCAACTGCACAGGGAAGGCAGTGCTCAGCTCCCATGGGAATCCAGCTCCAGTTGCATGAATCTCACCATCCACATGGGAAGCAAATACTTCTAGTCATCTTCCAAGCAGAAGCTACTTAGACTTACTGAGCACATACACCTGCACATTACCTTCAGGGCCTGGCCAAGATTAACAATCTTCACTACCAAGAACCCACCGAAATTCATGAAGCATTCCATATTTTTAACAGGTTACCCAGAAAATTGGATGTCCCAATCCTGGAAGCGTTCGAGGACAGGTTGGTTGGGACTCTGAGCAAGCTGCTCTCCTGAAAGGTGTCCTTGCCCATAGCAAGGGGTTGGAACCAGATGATCTTTAAGGTCCCTTCCAACCCAAGCCATTCTAAGATTCTGTGATCCTACATGACTGAGACAGCTCCTGGTGCTTCCACAGACCATTCAGGTTCTGGTCTCCAAGATCACCACAGTGGTGGTTAAAACAGTGGTTCTGGTATTTGCAATGGAAAAACTGGGAGCTTCTGAAGGATTTGGGACTACATTCCTTTAAGTCTGAAACAGGTTTCTCATCAGATAATATAAATCTCTGATGACTTGTGAGCTGAAGAGGGAAGTTGCTCTGCCCCTTTGCTTCTGACTAGTTCCACTGATTTCTATAGTACAGAAGTCTGAGGGAAAAAAAGCATAAATCCTGTTCTAATCTGTCTTCTGATCCCACAAAACATTTCCATGCGGCCAGTATCTGACAAGCCACCAAGACAGAATCTGTGCCAGTTTTCTGGACTTGCACCATTCCCAGCTCAGCAAAGTCTCACAACAGTTGAAAGCTGGGCCCTTTATCAGAAGGTGAGTGTTCAGCATTTCTGATGGAACTCAGCCATGATTATCTGGGTAATCATTATACTCTTCCAGCAATTATCATCAGCACTAATATAACTTTGGCTGCTGCAAACTGTAAGAGTGTCTTGATCTAATTTATATTCAGGGGCATTATATCATAAAGTGCAACATATGATCCCAGTCTGACAAGCTGATACTGCAAACTGTGTAACTGGAGATGAATCACTTCCCCAGTCTTTGCAGAAGGTTTGTTTGCCCTCAAAGAAACAAGTTTCCATTCTTCCAAAGGCTGCATAGAGAGCAGAACCATGTCATGTATTCTTTCCTCTGTCTACAAGGAAGCACCTCCAGGGCTGAAGCCCTTTTCTGAGTAACCGGCTTATGCCTGCAGTGATCTGCAAAATGCCTGTCCCAAGAACTCTTGAGAAAGGAAATCTTGTGAGAGGGAAAGGACTTTGAAGGTAGCTACAGAAAGGAAGAATGTGTGCTGGAAAACAGCAGAAATCCTGAGACCATGTTCTGATTGCAAATACCATCTAGGATGTCACATCAAGGTAAGAACTGATGTGTTATTAAACACAGCTATTTTATAAACCACAATTCTGTAAATTAAATGAAAAGTTGAGGTCAGACCACATAATTGCAGGCAGAATTTGGCCAATGATCATTACTTTTCATAAGGACTGTCCTCTAGGCTAGAAGGTGTGTCATGATGCCCCAAGGTAGTTAACTCACACCAAGAAAACAGTACTGACAGACTATTTTTTGCTGACAGTATCTGTCAGGTCCTCTCTGTGGGAGCTTTGACACAGGGTTGGAAATCCATTCAGATCCCAGAAGTTTAACTGCAAAACAATTAACATAGGGCAAGACACACATCCTCTATATCTATGACTTACCTGGGATGCTGCTTAGAGTTTATTTTCCCCTGCTCTCTCAATTCTAACCAGTTTATATACCTAGAAATTAAAGCTAAAGGAGAGAGAGAGAATGTTTTTCCCAACATCACAGGAAAACAACACAGAAAATCTGGCTTCCTCTAAAGTATCAGGCCAGAGCTGCAATTGCATTTTCACTTGTTTTACTAGACCCATAATACACCACTTGTGCTGAATGGGTGCAGGGGGAGTACTGCTCAAAATGAACAAAAGCATGGGAGAGTCCCTTGAGTTGAGAAGAGGCTTTCTGGAATGCCACCAGCACAAGCCAAATGTGGCAGTAATTCAGGCCCTACCTTCTGCATTCAGAGTGTGAGGCTCAGACATTAACACAGAAATGCAGCTCCACAGGCTGTGGGATCCTGGGTACCAGAAATTTTGCTCAGTTCTGAGTCTCAGGCAAAGAACAGGGAAGGGAGAGCCCAGAGGAACAGTCTGTAAGATGTGGTTCCAGCATCCACAGCTGGCCTAAATTTTACTCCACGCCAGGAAGCAGCTCCTTTCTCACAGATGGCTGCTGTTACAGAGCACTGACACCCACCACGGAGCAACTGGGCATGCAATATTAATAGCATCACTGAGAAAATTAGGAACCCACATCAAAGCACTGAGAGTTGTTTTTATAATATTTGGCTTTAAAACTAAGAGCAAAAGGAAAGGTATTACACTCAGCTAAGCATGTTTAGAGGACTTTCCTTTTAAGATGTGATTCTGCAGCTTTTAAGTACACACACACACGTATGCGGAATGATCCCTTAAGGATGGGGGAAAGCTGCTGTCACCTATAACTCAGCAAATCACAAGTTATATGAAGAAATAAAAATCAACGCTGCTCTGAAATTTAGTGTGGCAGAAAAAAAAGTCAAAACTATCATAACAAATGGCTGCTGGAAAGTCAGTCAATGGACAGTGCTGCTGTGACCATGGTTTTTCTCAAACATGGTCATTCCCTTGGAATTTGAGTCCAAGGATTCTTATCTGCCCTGCACTGAATACAACAGTCCAATACAATAATGCAAATAAATTAGTACGCACTCATTTGCTAGAATTTTTCTAGTAACAGAAAACGATAAAAGAGCATAATCAATTAATCTAATTTAGAAATCTCCCCTTCTCCATTAAAACACTGTCATTGGCCAAACTATACAGAGCCTATCTGCATCAACAGAGTCAGTACAGATGAAACATGGATGCAAATACTGTCAGCCATGTAATCTCCATAAGAAGACCCTTGGATTTGGGGATTTAATAAATTAAGGACAAGTACAAAGCATAGAAATATGATCTTGAGGATATAGTGGTTATTACTAGCGTCCCTTTTGACTGGAGCAGGGACTGCTCAGCCACAGCTAAGTCTCCAGAGATGGGCACAGCCCGATCTGAGCTCTCTGCCTGCACTCCAAGCAAGTCGATGCACGTGTCTGCTCTGAGAGCTGCAAAAGCATGTGAGTGCAGCATTGTGCCCACGCCAGCATGACCTGCTAGGTGTCCATCATAGTCCTGTCCTGCTGACAGCTACGGGCGTCTATCACTTCCAGCCTGGAAGACATGTGCTCTATCACTGCCACAAACCTGGCATGATGCTAACAGTGAAGTCTTCATGTGATTTTAGATGTGTTTCTCTGATAGTTCTGCCACTTTAACATCCACCCACAGAGAGGACCTGACATCTTTTTAAGCAGTTTGTTGAGACACTACAACCTGATGACTCAACTTAGTTATTTGTCTTAATCTGCAACAGACTCAGAGCTGTTCAGTAAAATAAGTACGGGCTATTTCCCCTCAGAGCAGGTGAAAGATGGAATCAACAACTAATACATCTGCTCTACTCTGCTCAGTTACCTGGTCTCATGTAGAATCAAACCCCGTCTATCTTCTGCTTCAGCCTGTCTTACACATGTGCAGCCTCCCTGCCTTCGCTGGCGCTCAGGCCAGACAGTCTGAAATTACATCACTGGCATCTTGCTGCAGCTTAGATGGCATCACCTCAGGTTACATAGGACTGGGAGAGACCCACTGGGTCACCAAGTACAGCTCCTGCTGTCCAGGCAACCACGTCACCTAATCCCTTTGTAAGTGAATCAAAAATAGTTATGAACCATACCTCACTGGCCATATCCCAGGCTAGCCATTGTGGTGTAAACTGACTCGGGAAAAAGTACACAGACACATCCAAGACAAATTAGAAACTGCAACAAGCAGGGAGGCAGCTTAGTCTAATGGCCAGGGAATGGGACAGGCAGCAAGATGGCTGGGCCCTGCTGCTGGCTCCTGTTCTTCCCTATTCCACCTACAGTGCCATTGCTCCATCCCTCAGGTTCCTCCAGGCTAAGACCAAGATAACAACATTGTCCCTCCTTCCTTCGCAGATTGCTTTCAGCACTACAGACAAAAAGAGGGACACAAGAACTAACTATTTTTATCCACTTAATCTCCCCAGCAGGTTTTTAAAGCCCATTTTAAAGCTCTCCTTTGCAATTCAGTCTGTGGATAATTTGTTACCTGCATCTCCATAAACTTTAACCTGTCATAGCCTGGCAAAGGTGTAATTTCATCCCCAGGCTCTTCTGACTTGAGACTCTGGAGCTTCCCTTTGTGGATAAAGTATCAAAGCAATAGCTCTGAGACAACAGCCCTTTGCATCTCACAACCCATGTATTATTCTCTCTAAACATAGTTTAACAGGCCAGAATCAAAACTTTTTCTCTCCCCTCATGTCTCCTCCCCACCATGCACACTTTAAGAAAGAGCAAACACAGATAAGAGCAGCAGACAGAGACACAGAGAGAGGGTGGTTTATCCCACAGACAGAGGATTACTGCATCATGATGTGATGATCTTGTTCAGGAAAGAAAAAGGTTAGTTATATGACAGCCTGAGTTGTAGAAATACCAGTTCCTTTTCAAAATGGGATAAAATAACGCCCATTTAAAGTTATGCTGAAGAAAACATAAAATGCTTGTCCAGCGAACTGGAGACAGAAAGAGCACAGCCCAACTGGCCTGGATACAACCCCTCTCCCGACACATGTAACACACTGAATCAAGCAGGGGTGTTCCTCAGCTAAGTATGCATAGAAAGGAGATGCCATGCTGCTTTCTCTGTGTTTGTATCTTCAAACATCCAAGAGTCCTTTCTGTACCCTACAAAGGTGCATGGCAAATAAGAGCCATTTCTGTGTTTCACTTCAGGTGCAAAATGCTACAGAGTCAACTGTTTCATTTGCCCCTTGTGAAGACTTTGCATTTGTCCCTGTTTTCTTCCACCTCAGAACAACTGGAGGGAGGAAGGCCACATGCTGCCTGCATATGAAGCAATTCCATGAAAGAACAACTCAAGGCCAATCTTATTCTCTCTTTTTAGGCAACATTTAATGAAGCTTTGGCCGTGACTAAAACTCCAAGGCTGAGTTAATCACATCTGTGACTACAGGTTCCTCAAAGGGACTTGTTTCTAATGAATTTTCAAATGCTATGAAACTAATAGGTATGGTATTTACCACTGAAAACACTGTAAAAGGACACTGATGCTACTGCCCCAGTACAGCACACTTATTTCACTGCACTGTTGATATTCTGCTTAAGTGAAGCGTATGTTATTAAAGCCAATATTTACCAACAGATACTATAGTTGTGAAAGTAATATAGTCTTTCCATGTAAAAATAGGCTTCCAACAGGAAATACCAGGCATTTGGCAAGTCTTAGTCCGCCAAGGGCAACTGCTCCATGTCCTGTTTCCAGGACAAGAAAGCCCTCCAGTTACTCCAGATACTTCTAGTGGTGAATGCTGAGCTTGTCTGGTAAGTTTTCTGAGCCCAGTGGAAATCCTAGAGCAGACACAGAAAGCTCTGAGTCTGAATTGGCACCAGATGCTTTAGAAAACAAGTGATTTTCATTCTGTTACAGGAATATGAGAAGGCCAAAATGCTTTATTTGTCAGCACAGGAACAGCCACTCATCTAAGTGCATGAATATTCTGTTGAAGTTGTTATAAAATCAGACTCTTCCAAGGAAACCCTGCACTGAGTAACAGTGCCATGTGCCAACTTACAGTGCTCTCTACACGTGTATGAGACAGGAAATGTATTTTCTATAGCAGATGAACAGCAATGACAGCCTTCAGACTAGAGTATGGAATATCATTTGCAGCAAATTCCAACCTCTCAAGGAGCAGCCTACAGTATCTCCCTACTAGCTCAAAGACTCCATACAAAGGCCAACTCAACATCATGCGTCTACTGCAGTGTTTCTTCTCAATTAACTAAGGAAAAGTGTATTAGCCATACATCAAAACTGCATTGCAGCTAGAGCTGCCAATTACTTATGGCAAAAGGGAGGCTGATTCATCCGACTGTATGTGGGCCTTGGCTGGAGTTTTCCCAAAACGCAACAAGAAAAGAAGAAAACCTCAGTGAACCTCCCCCTCATTCCCACTCCTTCCTCCCCCACAAATCACAGTCAAGAGGCCTGCGCTTGCAAAAGCAGCATTTCCTGGAGGATTCTTTCTCCAAACCACTCCTTTTCTAAATTCAGACAAAACACACAACTCAAAATCTATTTGCATATGATATATATGCATACAAGGACACCCCTCCCAAACACTTACAAGCAAAATGCAATGCAAAGGGTCTAAACCACCTTTAAATCCCCAGTCCCCAGGGACCCCTACATCTTCCACTCCAAATCTCACGGTGTTCCGTGGCCACCTGTGTAGCGTGCAACGGCCACCTGACAACACTCGGCTTGGCACCAGCCTGCAACAGCTGAGCAGGGGCTGGGGGGGCCTTGTCTTTCTGCTCACAGCAATCACAGAACAGAACATTTCTGCTAAGCACAAGCACATCCTGAATCCAGACCTTTTCACAAGCTTCCTGTGTCAGATGCATTTAACACCTAACATATCACAAGTAGCAATTCTCCATCCAACATGTCGCTCCTTCACTTTGTGTATTTCAAATGAGCCTTGTGGCCTCAGAGTGCCAGGGCTCTTCTCTCCCTGGCACTGCTGGATGGAAATTGTCCTCATTAGTTGCCACGGACCCATGTAGGCACCTACTAGCCTAGGTTTTCAAGGTCCCCAGACACACCAACACCACTATTCCCCACGGTGAGTTCAAGACACAAAACTTCAATCATGTTTGCTTCTAACTGCTATCTTCCACTGGTCTGAGCACCCTACCGATGACTTTAGGGATCTGACTTCATCCTTTTGTTTCCAGTGTGTTTGACACGAGTCAACCTGGCACCCAGCCCCCCTGGAGCAGTCAGACCCTGCCTTAACACACCTCTGCTTTTTTTCCAGGCCTGACTTTTAGCCTTTTTTTGTAAATCTTTAAAAAAGTTTTCACAGAAAATATGCTTTGAGATCCCCAGAGCGCAGAAAAATGCTTCAAGTATGCACCTACTGCTCACTGCCTTCTGGCACCAACATTCAAAATTCCAGTCAGCATAGGAGGGAGCCTGAGCCACCTTCTCCATGGCAGGGGGGATCAGCAGTCAGACACAGCCAGCTCCATGGATCACAACGCAATGCCTCATCAACACTGCAGGGCAGACCAGTGCAAGGTACCTTCTGCCTAATGACCCCATCAACAAAAACCATCAGTATGATGAGAACTTGTGCTTTAGAGGCTGTTGGATTATGCAAGAGCACAGTTTTTTCCTCTCCTTGCCCGAAAGCCAGTCCAGTTATGGGTTAATTTTGGGATTATGTTTACCAAACTGCTTGTGGGTACACACACAGCTATGTGTAATTCCTGTTCTAGTACGCAAGCAATTACACTCAGGATAAGCACTCCAATAGATGCAGTCCTCAAACAGAGAGTCACATGTGTTCAGGTGTGCCCATGAGGCCAGGCTCTGCCATTCTGCTGGGATCAGCAATGCAAACAACATGAAATGCAGCTCAAAAAGGACTCAAGGTTCAGGTAACAGACCTCTTGTGTCATGTGTGGGCCTGGGAACTTCATCCATGTGCTGTTGTGTTCACTAAGTGAGAGGAAAGAGAGCTTACCAAATCAAGGACTCAGAACTGGAAAACTACCTTGTAACCACATTCTTATTGCTTCTCCTTACTACATTAAAAAGACTGGCATTCACCCCAAGTGTCCAGAGTGCTCCACAGACCACGGGAGAAGACAGGGCATGCCCTGAAGAGAAGGTTGCTCAAAACTTCTGTTTGCATTATGAGCTGGGGGATATAAGTGACCCCTAATCAGATGCTTTGTGGACAATTTACTTCAGAAACACACAAAGGTAGCAGAAGTTCCAGCATTTCAGTACCACTATAGCTTTTAATAAGGGTCCAGGACACAACCTCTGTGTGCGAACTGTCAATATACTGCAAAAAAGACTCCAGTCTCAGCTTACTCCTTCTGAAGCACTAAACATTATTCATTAATGCCACTAAAAAGGACGATTCTGCATTCCCCCAGTGCAAGAAGAAGTGGAAAGAGAACAAGAGCATGGAGAGAAGGTGTGGTACAGGATGTGGGACAGAAATTAAGGGAGAAAATTGTCCCCACAGACTACCACTCTAGATACTTCCAAATATTACCCCACCCCTTTGTGGTCCATGCATCCTAAAAAGTGCAAGGTGCCTTCCTCAAAAAGAAACAAACCAGGGAGAAAATTCTGTCTGCTTTAGTCTTTTTTCTTGCTAGAAATCTCACTTCTTCCCAGCTTGAATTCTCTGGAATGAAGAGAGGAGATTCATAGCACAGCACAGCTAATGTAGACCACATCTGTAGGAAATAAATAACCAGGATGCCAACCTGAGCTGGCTAGGCTTGCTAAAAAGATCAAACGCAGATGTAAGCAGCTCTTTTCTGGAGCAGGCATCGTTTCAGTTGTTGAAATATTCATGCGCCAATAGGAGCTGTGGTATCAATGTCTGTCCCTGATACAAACAAACCTGAGCTCAAAGCATGACAATCTGTGCTGTGCAGAGCAGAATCACAATTAAAAGCATTTCCCAAGCCTCCATTTCTGCATGCACACATCTGACAGCTTTTCTGGTGACACATCAAGAGCATCCCAAATCCAAGTCCACAATCTTCTGCCTGTGAGGGCAGGAGACATTAAAAACAGTTTTAGCGAATGCCCAGGATTTTAATTGTGTGCCTTCAGTTTTGCCCAGGATTTTAATTGTGTGCCTTCAGTTCTTCCCTCTCAGATTTACCATGCACCAGCAGCCCTGTGGTTCATCTGGGGAATGGCTGGATGCACCTGATAAATATGAGCTGGCATCTGGGCACTGCAGGTTGAATCAAGACTCTCTGCAGGGAAGCGCCTAGAAAATTTCTGATCTGGAGGATCTTCTCCTTCACAATAGGGAATAGAGAAGGAGGACACAGAAAATGGAAAACATTAGGCCTTGCAGGCCCCTCGAGAGACACAGAGAAGTACTCTCCAGTGCCCTTTCTAAATAAAGGAAACTAATTTTTTGATGCCAGCAAATGGACAGAGACTGAAGGAGGGGCACAGCTGCTGCCCCTTCAACTATACCGTCTGGAGAAATGAGCCCACTCAGGTGGTATGGCAAGAAAATGTTTCGGTACTCCCCTTGTCACATGCTCCCAACTGTGCACACACCCTGCAGAGCAACACTGAGCCTGCTAAGGTGCCAGAGCATTTTCAACACTTGAGGATTAGAAAGGAAATTAGAATGGCCCGGCTCTGGAGTCTGTGCCGTACTGCAGTGTCAAAGCAGCAGTTTGCTTCAGGCTTATGGGGATCTACGGCTGGACAAAAATGATGTGGCAGTACCTTGAGTTGTGGCAAAGCCAAGCACATGCATGAGCAGCAAGCTAGACCACAGCACAGAGCTCACTGGTCCTTGTGCCAGGTGTCACTTTCAGAAGTCAAGGGGTCACATCCAAATCTTGTTTCCATTCCCTAAGAAAGCACACTTTTGCCATCAGAACAATAAAGAAACATGAAATTACCCAAAGATTCCTTGAGCATGTTTTGGATCCAAATTGCCTTAATTTGCTTCTGATGGCAATAAAACAGTACACATCACCAGAGCAGAGCAAAGGATGTGTATCCAACCTTAACTTTGCCGTTCCCCATCTTTACGGACCTTACAGTGCTGTATCAGAGCACATGTACCACACCGAGCCCCAAACCCAGCACCAGGAGGCACTGAAAACTATTCCAACTGTGAAACTGGCAGCAAAGACTCCAGGGCAGAGATGTGCTTTGCTCTGCATCACTCAAGACTCAGTCGCATCTGTCGGTACACTACTAGATAAGCAACTGACAATAAAACTAACGCTGGGAAATGAGCACACTGAATATATAATAACACTATTTTACCCTTGAATACTTAATGCACACAGTCATAACGATAAGTCTTTAGAGCAAAACAAAGCAACATTCATGGCAGAGGTTGCCCAACTGAGCAAGACATGCCCCTGTTTAAGAGGGACATGATTTCCAAGTCTGCCTCTGGAAGTGATGATTCAAGACTGGACATCAGGGTATCTGGAGGTGCACCTAGCCCAGTGCTCCAAGAGCCAGATGTGCAGGTAGGGCTGGTGCCACATGCTGACACAAAGATCCTCCCAATCCAGGAGCCAACGACCTGGAGCACTTGTAGGCCTGCCTGTCCCCTGCACAAGTCTTCCTGGGGTCAAGAGCTCCAGAAGGTGGGGACAGAAGACTGCATCAACAACATCACAGCTTCCTGGATGCCTGTCAGTGGGACGGACAAGGCAGATGCCATGGTGCTTGCCAAGAGCAAGGTGCACCCACCTGCCACATCCCACACCGCCTGAAGCAGTGAGTGCCACCTTGCAGCCCAATTCCCTGTCTCAGAAAACCCAGGAAGCCAACTCATAAACAATGCACTGTCAGAGCTAAGTTGGAGCAGTGCAATTGAACACGCAAAGTCCTTTGGCTATCTCCAACAAAGCACAGTGATACACTTGCTTTTCACTGCATGCAAGCCACAGCTGCTGATGTTCACCTGGAAACAATCTCCAGAACTCCAAGCACTGAAACTATTCACTAGCAAAACACAGATATTTTTGTCATATTTTTCCATTATAAAATTACTGCTAGGAGCAGGAGACAACCAGCAACAGCAGGTCTGAGATAAGACATTCATATCAGTGTCTCTACCTGTGCTGACCCGGGCCAAATGAAACCTACCAATTACCACTCGGTCTAATGCCATTCTTCAAGTAACATGAAAATCAAAGCCAACATAAAAGAAGATATGTAAGCTCGACTATTTGTGTCTGAAAGGTAAAAGGCAAGATAGAGCTGCAGGGAGAAAATGCTAGCTAAACACAAAATAGCACTGGCTAGTGAAAAGGTTTATTTCTGCAGGTGAAAGTTATCTCATGTTCCTCTCTCCCTCTCTACTGCTGCCCTCCCCATTAAGTTCCTGGGAGAAAAGCTTCAAGCACCTTTGGCATGAGCTAAAGATGGTAACGAAACAGGAAGACCACAGTGGGCTCCTGCCTGCCCACTGTGTAGCACAGCAAGGAACAGAAATCAGTACTCAAACCGGAGAGGCACAAAGTGACAGCACTGTTAATGTCCCAAAGTCACAGGGAGTCCAACCAGAGCGGCAGCGGAAGCCAAATCTGGCAACATCCCCCCTGCGACCAGTTCTGTACAGACATGGCTAAAATGAAGGAGGAGTTGTAGGCAGATATGAAAGACCTTCAGAATCCCAGCTGGTTGTGATCCCAGAACACTGTCAGCTCCAAGGATGCTTGGATCCACAGTCACAATTAAAGTATTAAAAGAAAAAGAGAAGAAAGCTTCAGGCAAAGGGAACAGGAAGTGAAAATGGGACTATCCCCACAAACCAGCTCTCCTCTAGGAGCAAATGCTGCCAGGCCAGAAGATGGCTTACACAAGAGCTGGGTTTGTTATGGCCAACAATATGTTACAGAGCTTAATGTGTCTCACCTATCCCTGTAACTGTATGTACAGAACCTGCAAAGAAATACGGGGAGTTGGAGGAAGACAACCTCTTGTGCCCAATTTTGTTTTTCCAGACCTTGTGAGTCGGCTCAAGACACACAGGACAATATGGACTCCAACTTCCACACGTTTTCTGAGTTTTGGTCAGATCCTTACAGAGAAATTGCCCAGTCACCAGTCTGCCTGGAAAGGTAAAGTTCTCCTATCTGTAGTCTGCAGCAAAATGCTCACCAACTTCTGGAGAATCCTCCTACAGAGTCTTGCTGGGCTTGTTGGTTTAGAGAGCACAAAGCCCCCATTAGTCCCTACAAAAAGCCAGCATGCTTGTGCTAAAGCCCTGAGGTGAATGAGGCCCAAGCCCAGGGCCTGTGACAACCAAAGCAGCTCACCCTGGATATTGCCTCCTGCAGCACTGCTGCCACAGCTGCCTCCCAAACTGTTGCTGCTGCAAGCAGTGGCCCATGAGGCCTGAAACTTAATCCTGTAACAGGAGCTCAAGCTCACAGGAGCTACTGAGACTTACTTTTAGTTATCCAGAGTCACTCAGTGAAGAAATGCCATCCATGCAGATCTTGGTTCAGAATACAACCTCCTCTGCAGCCCAGAGGCAGTTGCCTGCAGCCCCCCTACCTACGAAGCCAGCCAGTCCCCAGCCCCAGCCCAGCACCGTGCCTGCCACCAGCTCCTCTGCCCAGTTCCACGCTCAAGGAATGCAGCTCCAACCCATGCAGCTCCATACAGCCACAAACATCACCCTCTGTCACCAGCCTATGCTCACGGCAGAAAACCCAGCTCAAGTCAATCCCTCCCCTCCATGCACATAACCTGCCATGGCAACCTTCGCTCCCCGGCCTCGAACAACTCACCAGTCCATGTCCCAGACCTACAACCCATTACCCCCGACCCCTAATTTACTCTGTATTCTGCTCACATCGTTGGGTAACCTGTGACTGGAAGCCCGAGGCTCCTCTGCAGCCATGTGCCACACTTCCACTTCCTTCGGCACAGCGTCCTCCTCCCGGGCGGCTCCGGAGCTGTGCCCGAGCCCCCTCTTCCCCGCCTGACAGCCACAGAGAAGGTAGATTCACACGAGAGGAGCCGGGGGAAGTCGGTCTCACCACTCCTCCGGCCGCAGCGTCCTCTTCCCTCCCTCTCCCTCGGGCAGGCAGGCAGCAGCCTGGCTCCGGCCCTCCCGACAGCCCGTCCTCCTCCCCCTCCTCCGCGCTCTGAGGCGGTCCATGTCAGCCCGAGAGTAGCTCAGCAAAGCCCATGTTGATCTCCGGCCTCCAGGTTCCCTGTGCAGGCATCCCCGACCGTGCCCACAAAGACAAGAGAAAGCAGCGTCCCCTCTCAAGCAGCCCGGCGCGGGGTCGGATCCGGGCAGGTGAGGCATCAGGGGCACAAGCCTTTAAGGCGGTTTGCCAAACTCTACACAGACACCCAGGCTGTTCAATCCTGACACACGCTGTGCCCAGCCCTCAAACGGAACGGCACGGGGAAAGGCAAAATCCAGCCCCTCAACACCCCTCGGGGCTGCAGGCCCCCAAACAACCCCGCTCTTCCCAGCCCGGGCCCACCATCTCTTTCAGATGTTGCTCGCTTTGAAGCCATGGCTTCTGCCTGAATTCCCTCAGCGTTCCACATTAAATACCTCGCTGTATTTAAAACAAGGCTCGTTTTCTGGCATCGGTGAAAACTAGATCTGAAAACTGCCTCAATGACCAGAAAAAGGGGCCACTCGTGCCGAGTGCATCCCCCCACCGGAGGAGGGAAGCCTGGAGCGGCCAGACATCACGCTGGAGCACTTCCCCGGCTGGCTGGTGTACAAGTCTGGGACAAAGGGACAACCCAGCACAGGGACCAGCTCCAGTGTGGCATCAGGCACCACCATGCATGCACAAGGAGAGACCACCCTTCCCTGAATGGATTTTGGGAAAAACTTGGCAGGTGCTGCTGAACGGGTCAATCGGATGCGCGTTGCCAATAACGAGTATTAAAAAAAAAAAAAAAA
>VXAD01008615.1:71712-148174 GCA_013399195.1 Dicrurus megarhynchus
GGAGTTATTTATAGCCCAGAATTTCTCACTCCTCTGCAGAAGCGCAGCCCAGAGGCGGCATTGTTGGGAGATGGGGAACACGCACCGCGGCCGCGTCCATGGCCGGTGCCGGCGCTGACACAACTTCAGCCACGGCTCTGTGGCTCGGGGAATCCTTCCCGCAGGACACCGGGCTCCGGCCACCGCCGACTGCCCGGCAACACAGGTGTCACTGACGGCAGCGGCACCCCGGAGACGCAGAGACAACCCCGGCACCGGCGCACCCCGGCCCTGCCCGTGGCATCATCCTCCCATCGTCGGGAGGAGACGGGGCGCCGCAGACGCGGCCACGGGCACCGCGCTTCACCGGCGGCCGCAGGGCCCGGCCGGGGTTATCTGGAACCGCCCCGGCCGGGGTTACCTGGAACTGCGGTCGGTCATTGCTGCCCGGCCNGGGGCAAATCTTGTGTTTCAAGGCAGCGCGCAGAGAAAGCGCGGCGCGGGGGGGTGCTTGCCCTCCAAGCCCCTTGCCCGGCTGCCCCCTCGGAGGTGTGCGGGCACCTGGGAGGCGGGACCGGCGCCCGCCGGGGCTGAAATGGGTCCTGAAAGGCATCATCACGCTCCCTGGTCTTCGTCCGCTGGGAGTAGGAAATGCACCGTGAAATTCGGGGCTCCCCCGGATGACGTCTGCGTGTGACAGCCTGTGGGCTTCTCCTGTCCGCATCCAAACGTGGGAGAAGCCCAGCAGGAGTGAGGCTGGAGCAACCAGCTCCGGCTACTCCTGCGACAAAGAGGGCACTTCCTTGCAAACATCCCCCAACGCGCCAGAAGAAAAATCTTATTCACGGTCTGTGTTTTCCCTTCTCCTTCATTCTTTTCCAATTATGCTTCCCTAGGCAAAGTGTGGTCCTTCTGCTCCTTTCGAATCCCCGGGTTCAGCTCCTCCATGAAAGGTATCAAAAGTAGAAACAGACCCAGCTTTGATGAGCATGATCTCACATTTACAATATTTCCAGGGGGGGAAAAAAAAAAAAGTGCAGATAAACATGAAAAATTTTACAATCTCTGGGCATGCAGCAGTGCTGGGGCTGGGAGCACCAACCATGCTCTGAGCTCGGGGCTGTGCCCAGTCCCAGGGCTGGCAGGGAGCTCTACCAGCTCTAGGTGCCACCAATGGAAAGGGCTGTGCTGTTACATACCAAAGTGAGCATACCTTTGACCTTTTTTTGTTTGATTTGTTGGGGTTTTTTCCTGATGGAGATGCACTGGGTATGTTTAATAACACATTATGGAGCAGCCAAGGGCAAGCAATGAAGATTTACCTTCTGCTGGCTGCTATTGGCAAAGGTAAAGCAGGCCACATGTATCCAAGTGGAGATAACAAACCCTCCCAGCCCCACCACACGGCATGAGATCTTGTCTGACCACAAGGGATCATACTGCTGCCTTACAGCTTGTTCAAAGGACAGGTCCTCCAGAAGCAAGAGCTCACTGAGTCACCCAGTCCACACTGACGTGACAAGCAGCCCCTACTGAATCACTACCGTCCCTTCCTGCTGTAAGCTGAAGTCTCACTAAGGTTTTCTTCCCCAGTATGAGTCAAATCTGTCACTTAGCTGGCTGGTTCTGCAGTGATTACAGTCAAGCCATAGAGCAAGTTGTCAGTGTTCTTTCCACCCCCACAGAGAATTACTCCTGTGGATAGATGACTTTCAGGATCCTCTAAGGGCAGCAGGAATTGTGCAAATCTGCTGTCCCTTGACAATGGAAGAGGAGGCCTTCCACTTTCTGCTGCATGTGGTGTCCACCCCGGTGACAGCACCGTGTGCATCCAAGAGTGTTGGGACAAGCAATGGGGTGACTCCCGCAGAGGACACACTCTTTCTTGTTGAGCCAAAGTGGGTTAGTTTGCAGAGAGTGCAGGCTTTGGCCTTTGGCTCTTCCCCCTTCAAAGTCCATGCAAAGCTTTTGGAGGAATGTCCCTTGACTACAGTGAGGAAGGGAATGCAGCTGAAGGAGCTGTCAGGGTCCCCATAGGCTCACCCAGCCCTGCAAACCACACACTGGCTGCTGCAAACTGCTGTTTAAAACAGCCCGGAGCTGGAAAGGACTGAGCAGGTGGGGGACCAACAGTACCCAGCCACCTTCAGAGTAAAATTCCCGATGGCTTCGGAGACACTGGTGGGTCATTAACCAGCCCCACACCCTGGAGCACCACAAGCCATGGGAAGTGCGTGTCCTGCTCACAGGCTTCCAAAAGAGGGAGGCAGCTCAAGGAAAAGCTGCAGATCGAGCATGAAATCAGGCAATTACCAATGTTAGGACTGAATCGGTGAGTGAATCACTTCCATTCCTTTTTAAAAGTCCAACTAAAATCTAGTTTTAGCATAAACTTTTAGCAAAACTGCTCTTATGAGCACCATAAGAAAACTGCAGGCTCTCTGAAGCACCAAGCCCAGTTCGGCTCCCATCTGACTTTGCCAAAGGCTGGGCAAGAGCAGATGAAGGGAAAGTTTCAGTTTCCTTTCCCCTGTGAAAGAACAGAAACTTGACTCCGTGACTGCACACAGTGAAAAAGCAGATCAGATCCCTTACTCTCAGCCCTGTCCAAAGCTACAAGTCTCCTGGGAGCCAAAGAAACTTTGCAAGCATTGACTGTGCACAGTGGAGTTTTGCCTGAAAATTACAGAGGGTTTTTAAACATCTGTGCCTTTCAGGTTTGCCTTTGGAGACCACAAAGCCCTTGAACCTGTGCATTTCAGCCTTTCTGGGTTCTCCAGCTATCTTTAAGCTGCTGGATGGAAGCCAACTGTCCCACACCTGATAAAAAGCTGATTTTGCATGCCTGTCCCATGCCTTCCTGGCAAAGGAGACAAAGAGAGGAAGCAAAAGCGAAGGCCACAAAGGGGAAATTGCCCAAACCACAGAGCTCCCTTGCTCCTCATCCCAGCTGTAATGAGGCTGACCCTGTTGGAGCTGGAGGGCTCTGCTGCACACTGTGAGCAGCTGCATGTGCTGACAATGGGCACATTGCTCAAGCACATTGCTGGGAGAGGGAAAAAACAAGTTACTGCATGGTCAAGGCACCTACAACAGTCCCAGGGTGCTGGGCTCGGCAGTGCAAGCTGGACTTGCTCCACAGGTCCACAAAAGCAGGCCAGTCCCTGCTAGACGTCAATGCCGTGTGACGGTCATGTGGGTGTCCCAGCGAGTTGGAAATGCTTGGAGAGTCCGCACGCCCACCCACGAGGTCCAGCCTCCAAGACCCTCAGGGCCTGCCCAAACCCTGTTTTTTCAGGAGCCATCTGGTTTCTGAGCAAAGATCTCATCCTGCAAAAATAACTTCAGAAGCTGCCCTAATTTGAGCCCCAATTCCCAATGCTTTTAGGTGTCTGAGAAGCAGGAGGAAGGACCTGACTGGACCAGGTGCATCACCAACCCCAACAGCTCCTTTCTTGTGTGCTAAAATAGGCAGGACTGGCTGTATCACAACCATCTGTGCTGGAGTGTCTCTGTGGTGGGCTGTGCACAAGCTTCCCCAGCCCCTCCTTGGGGCATTCCCAGCCAGGAGTCACTCAGGGGCAACTCCTTCCTGAAGATGTAACCCCACAGAAATTGAGGGCCAGGTAGCCAACACCTAGCAAAGAAAGAGAAAGAAATTTTAGCTGTGAGCAACAAATAGCCTTCTTGTAGCCTCCAAAACGTGCCTGAGGACTTCAAAAGCCCGATGCCAGGTAACCTCACCTCTTAAATTTAATCAGATAGAACCTCCCAAACTGACTGCAGAGCTGCGGACTTGACCTGGCTGACCAGCCCCCTTCCCTCTGCCAGAGGGGTGGGATGGCCAGTGAGTTTAAATTCTTGAGTAAAAAGGGGAATCCTTTCAAAGAGCTGCCTGATCCTGCTTTCACAGGGAATGTGCTCAAGCAGGGCAGGAATTCAGGAAAGCTCTGCAGATACACATCTGCGGGATGCCTTGATCAGTGCTATGTAGGATGTAACCTTAATGGGATACGTGGTTCCAGAGGTGGCTCAGATATGCCCTAGTGAAGGCACAAGGGCACAGAATACCCTCTGCTTCAGAAGGGCAGGAAGGTGGACACAGCCTTCATCCACACCAGAACTGGTTCTGCCACATTTATCACACCTTGCTGGCAAACATGACACAATCTGAGCAATACAGCATGACTGCTGATGGGGTGTTAGTAGGTTTTCATGGGAAGAGGGTACCCCATTAAGGATCCCAGTAATCTCCCACACTCAGTGGTAGCTGCCATAGAGCTCATCTTACAGATAAAATTAACTCTGACCATCAATTCATCCCCATCAAGAAAACCTCAGTAAGAAGCAACCTATTCTGTCCCCTAAGAGCTGTGGGTATTACAGTCCCCTGCAGTTTTCCCCCATGCCAAGCTGCTGAGGCACCAGCACTGGGCCCCACAGTCCCATGCCTCCCCAAGGCTGCATTACATAGGGGACTGTGGGAGCCCCTCTGCCATCCCTGCCGAGCCCAGGCAGCTCCCGGGGGGTCTGAAATGGCACCACAGCAGCACTTGATTAACTGTGCCAGGTGCTGATGTGGGGAGCACTGGGGGGAGGGGACACGGTGGGACACTGAAAGCTAACAATTAAATTTGGGGCCTGCTTGGCCCATGATGTCATGGCTTCACAGCGTCCCAGCGATTGGCTGCGGGTGAGCATCTGCTGGGAGCTGAGGATGGTTATTTGCCTGAGGTTCAGACCTTTCCCAGCGGCTCTGAATCAGGCTGGTTGTCCTGACAACCTGGATAGTGGCAGCTTCTGATAACCACGTAATGAGGTTGTCACAAAAAGGAGCCCCTCCATCAGAGAGGTTTAGGGATCATTAATGTTTCCGAGGGAGCGTGAGAGAAGAGGTAAGGGGACCATCTGGCGATGCTGGAGCGCGTCAACAGCCTCCCTTGGAAAGGAGCTTCATTAGACAGGAACCACCTACCGACACGTAGCGATGGGAACAGGCAGGCTGCCTGCCAGCAGCGAGGGGTCCCAACTGCTCAGCTGTGGGATCTGGGATACGCTGAGATCCAGGCAAGGATGGAGCAAGGAGGACACACAGGTGCTGCCTGGGAATGATTCAAGTTGCTGAGTAGTGAAAGTACCCAGGGCTCGCGTGGGCATGGGGCAGTAACGCAGCCTGGAACAAGTGACAAGTGAGGCTGGCACACAGAGGCCTTCCCACCGTGCTGCTGCTCTCACGTGCTGCCTCTTGGAGGGTAAGGCACTGAAAGACTCTGTGCCTTGGTTTACCCCATTTGCAGGTAGCTTCTGTGCATGGTTAGAATACTTCCCACTCCTGTCCTACAAATCTCGATCAGGGCAGGGCACAGACTCACAGAGAGACTCACAGCTCGTTCAAAGAGAATTCATGTGTGACTCTGCTGTCCTGAGGGTCCCTCTCAGCTCAGGTGCAAGACAGGACAGAGATATCCCCTGAAGACTGAATCTGTGGGATCATGCAAGGCATCAAACACCGTGTCTTCCCCTGGGATCTACCCATGTACTGTCTTCTCACCCTAGGAAACTCTTTGTCCTTCACCCTGTCCTTGTGAAACATGGGTTTCATTCACCCCGTACTCAAGAGACCCGCGAGGTACCTCCCTGTGGCTGCAGTAACAGCGGATCGAGGTGCTGCAGTCTGAAACCTTCGTGGATGGCAGTAACACCACAGCTTGGAGAAACTCAGTTGCCAAACTACTGATCCCCAGGACCAAGTTCCTGGGGATCAGTATGCCCACCTTCATGTCAAATAACACACTTTTAAAAAAACTTTCCTGTAAAATGATGAAATCTGAATCTTTCCTAAGAGGAGACAAATTACCTCCATAGATAAGTCCTTATGAATCTTCCAGCAATAATTGACAGAATGTGTCTTTTATGTAATTTTCATTTGTTTTAAAAATATCTACTAAGTGTAAACACTTGCTAAAATCAGTATAAGACTTCATTAATATACTTAACATTTTATTTAGTAATAAAGTTTTTATATTAAAAGCTGCTGTACTTTTAGTACATATTTTTACCTCAAACCATGATTTCCCTATTCAAAATTAGTGCTTCAACTGTGCATTTAACTGAGATGTAATAGGACTATTAACACAAGTCAATTAAATACCAATCAACTACTAAAGACTGCATTTAATAGACACATTTCTTAATATACTACTGCTATACCTCATTAAGATGGTGTTGAATCTTCACAACTTGTAAACAATCAAGTGGGATATAATCCACCTCCAGAAGCTAGTAGAACTGAATGTAGTGCTCTCCTGCTCTGGGGAGATGTGTGATAGAAACTTCAAAGCTAAGACAAAGATACAGTTGATTACATATAACAGAATTACTCTCAGATTAATAGTAGGCATCAGGTTCACAAATCCTGCCTCTCTCAGAAAGGACTGGAATGTCTGCAAGGAGATCCCCAACCTGGAAGAGAGTTTTGCAAGAGGGAAACAATATGAGCTGATACTGCTCATACCTGTGCTCTGCAATCCTACCAGAGCTGTCTTTAGTGATTCTTCCCCATGGGAAGCTCTACAGCCCAGCAGCATTGCTCCTCCAGTTTTGGCAGAGGGGAAACTGAGGCAAGGAGCAGCTTAGGCTGGGCAGCAGCTCAGGCTGGGCAGCAGCTCAGTGGCAGCTGTACTGTAACCTCCCAGTACTGTCTCCCATGGATCCCCAGTGTCATTCCCAGGCCTCTCTTTTTTTTTGTAAATTGCAATTTAAATCACCTTCCAACAGGAGTAACAAGACTAACAGCTTGAATGTATCAAGCCCTACCTTAGCACAGCTTGTAAACAGAGCACACCACAGCTTCCTGCAGAAACACCAGTGGGATCCAGAATTTTGCAGAAGAATCCCTGTAAAGTCCAATCGTGATTTGCACTTAAACATCAACCATGCTCCTTCATGGGGAACATCCCATTTGACTGAACACAAACAAAGATGACCCACCTGCCTGCTGAATTTTATCTGCTCAAGATGTTGAATTCAAGCTGCTCTCAGGACTGAGAAAGCCAAGGTTCACCCTATCTATCCAAACAACACAGAACGGTTTCCAGTCCTTCCTGGCACCAGAGAATAAGATTCTTCACCCAGAGCAGTGTGGCCAAGCCATCGCAGCCCAGCACAAACACCAGATTTACCGATACATGACCATGCCCAACCCCCTGCACTAGAGAATCTCAGCAGAGGTGAGAGATCCCTTCCCCTGTAGGAACAGCTATACATGACTATGTGCAGTACGCTTTAAAGGTACAATCTGACAGTAAAACCACCACAGCAAGATGGGCAAGTGCAGCAAATTTATCTTCTCCAAAAATAGTTGCCATTCAACAGTGATTCTTCATTGGAACAGATACACATCACTGTGCCTCTGTTTTCAGCTTGCAAAATGTCTAGAGGTGGATGAGACATGTAAAAACCATTCTCCGGCTGTTTATCTTTGTTTTAATATGAAAAGCATTTGCCAGCATACTAAATTTTTACACAAGTCATTCTCCATTTTCTCCCCAACTACTTGGGAGCAGGAATGATACCAATTCTTGTGCCTGCCAGGAGACGTCAAAATAGAGAGGCTCAAGAGGTAAAACGTCCCCATTTTACAGGCTGCCACACTGTGGCAGTTCAGGCTTAGCCATACTGTGGCATTGTCTGGATATGGGGTTTTAATTTACATTCACCTCGATGTAATCATTAAGACTAATTACTGAAGCACTGAGGTGGAGTAAGTGTGAAGCAGCCCTGCCTGCACAGCCCTCAGCTCTTGACACCTGAGCTCAGCTTTGTCAGCGGGAGACCTGCTGAGCTCCCACCTTGATGTACAGACTTGAAAGGGGTAAACCATTGGTGGTACCTGACATTCTGGGGTTTTAAAAATGCTGAATATGGAGGCCAGTATTTAATCTGTGACTGTCTAGAGCATCTCAGCATCACAGATCAAAACCATATGAAGGTAATATCCAAAGGGAAGGTATGAAAATGAACTGATTCAAGCCAATAAGGCTGTTAGAAAATGAAATGGAATTAACGGCTTTTACCCTGGGACCACTACTGGATTTTTTAATGCCTGTTTCTCAGCCAGACAGTTTGCAATAAAAAAATCTTTCTCTCTGGCTCTTTTCCACTGAATGCAGTTGTGCTTCAGGAGCAGAAAGGGCTTAGGCAGGGATTCAGACCTCTTTGTTGCAGTCCATCACCAGAAGATTTCACATGGGGATGACTGAAGATACTAGAGTGCTGCTTGCTGTGGAAGGGAAGCAGTGTCGAGCAGCTGCTAGGAAAACTTTGCCATACCTCATCTCCTGCTGCCTTCAGGGTATTCTGGTGAAAGCAGAAAGGTCTGATGCCACTGAAGTCCATGATTTCTCTATGAGCCCTGAAACAGGCTCCATGGGAGCAGAAAGGGAGCCAGCCTGTGAAGGGAGCAGCAAGGCACTACAAAACAGGATGGAGATACAGACTTACACCCAGAAACCAACAAGCTGAAGAGGAAAGACTCTACCTTATTTTCAGTTCATTGTCCCATGATAACCCAGTCAGACAGACTCCAAGCCTAGGTTGACTTACCTCTGGCTGGCCTGTAGTACAGACACACTCATAAAGGTTTGCACCCTTCAGAGACCCTAGACCCTCAGCTATGGTATCACAGGGGAGGGGCTGAGTTAGTCCTTCAAAGCAGATGAGACAGCTGAGGCTGCTTTCAATTTTAGTGGTTCCTTCCCCTTCTACAAATGAAAGTGGATCCTTATGTCCATGTGGCTCTTCCTGCTCATTCAGCTCTCCCTTGAAAATCCACTTTTCCCACAGCAAATGCTGTGAACCTGAGAATTAACCTCATACTAGATCAGTATGAACTCTGATTTCACAGCTCCACTGGTGTCATGGGTGAGTATGAACAAAGGTGCTGTGGATGGCAAACACATGGCTCTGCATGATGGCTCGTGAGGGCTGGAGAATGTGGGTTCCCAGTATGCTGCAATGCAAAGGTACCATAGGCATCAGGATAACATCAGCAGCCCACAGGGCCTGGAGAAGAAAAAGGTCTTTATGTGGTTCCCTTTCCACAAATGCAGGCTTCATTGCCTGGAGAATATCCCATGACAGTTAGAGTTTACTACCAGGCTGGCTCAGGGCAGTGCCCTCCCAGCACTAGAAGACCAGAGACAAGGGTTGTCTGTGTCACTCCCACACCAGGCTGCAAGACTGAAGCCTTGCAATTAGAAAAAGCATGATAGAGAATGACTTAGAGAATACCCTTCCCAAGCTTACTGGGGTTGTGACCTGGAAAATCAAAATGCAAGAAACTCTGCAGCTGCTGACCAGGCAAAGTGGTTGATATTGGATTAAAGATTCAAGGCTCTCTGCTGTAGCACACAGGCACCAACTGCACTGGCTGAAGTGCCCCTCTCTTCTTTCCTGTGCCCAATACCAGCAGCAGGACTGAGACTGTCTTTGTGATACAAACAATTTGCAACAGCTGAAGAGAAAGATTCCTCTGAAACCTGATTAAGTGAGACACTTCAAACAGGATTTCAGGAAGCTGGTCCAGAGGAAGGATTATTAGTGAGAGTGACCACATGATGATAGTAAATGGAGAATGTGCCAAAAAACAAACTTAGATGTACAGACCACCTCAGTGCACTTACTTCTTTAGAGGAGAATATCCCCTTCTCCTCTTCACTGTGAACCCTCCAGCACCTTCCTTCCCTTTCTCCCCTGCACACCCTTGCAGCTCACTATACATCAGGACACAGACAGTAAAATGTGCAAGATTTGTTCATGCCAAGCAGTATTTCTACTGTTTGTCTCCAAACCCTTGGTTTTGTTTGGCCACAAAGAGAACTCCATAAGCAATAGTGAAGGCTAAGCATGTGTGCAGGTACAAACACCAAGGAGAAGTTAATTCCATAGACTTATCTTCCATGTCATTGGGACAGCTATAGTCTGCTTTGACATAGCATAGATGGAACCAAATATTAATTTGAAGACACAAGGCCACTATCCCAGAAATAATCCTTTTATCATAATTCGGAGTCCAGAAAGCAGTGCAGCATGTGTTTTATGTCAAAACAGTGGGTTTTTTCTTCTCACGATTCTTGAATTATGCATTTCAGTGTACAAAACAACCCAGGTTTGACAAGTCTTACCTGAACAGTAAAACCCCAAGATTAAGGAAACATATGTTCATGAGACCCTGGCCACAAGACAGTCCATAGGAAGAGGGTAAGACCTATTGGACATGTTTTCAAAACACTTTCAGTGACCAGCTTCTTTAAGAAGCTCAAGGAAGCACCAATTTCAGCATGCATCCACAAGGTGGGAGAACACAGTTCAGGGAAAATCTATGAAAGTTCTATTCTCCATCCAATATGGATCAAAACCAAACACAGTAAGAAAAAATATTTCAAGAATTGTAAGTATGACCTTTTGGCCAGCTTGAGTCAAGTGCATAAAGCATGACGGTACATTTCAGGCTTCACCTCTGACTGTGAAAGTTGGGTGTTCAGAGAATGCAGTCAGTCTTATTAATCTGGTGCTCAAAGACATCACCTAATCAAGAGCTGGGATCCGGAAGAATTCCTCAGCTGACATTAAAATGTTAAATGCAATGGACTGAATCCAATTATTATTTCTATTGCAATTGCTAATATTTGAGAGGGGGCTGGAGGGTCTGATTTCCAAGATAAACAAGTGCCATCAATGCCACTGGAGACAGAGACTGATTGAAGCTTTGGACCTGTTCTGCTCTGCAGTGTCAGGTCAGACTCCCCTTCCACCTTGGGCCTGCTGATATATGGGAATCCAGTAAGCTCCCATGGGGTCAGAGGATCCCTGTCCCAGCAACAGTGTCTGGGTGCTCTCAAGCATCACAAAGACTATAAACCTGCATGGTTGCCCAACTATTCTGCTAACCTCCATGTTCCATGAGATATTTACTTCTTTTGGTACTCATAAAATTCAAAGCTCAGAGATTTATGATCCCTGGTAAACCCAGCATATAAACAGAGAAACCATCTCCTTCCATGTTAATTTGTCTTGTAAGAGATCTCACATCAGGCCTTCATCTCTTCAGCCAAGGTACCAAGACAGCCTTCCTTGTCATGGATGTGCCTTTGCAGTCAGCTGGTAAGTCTCCCTTCCTGTCTGAGCTCTTCAATGCAAAGATACGTCACAAACCTTCCTCCCAAAAAAATCCTTCACTGAATGAGAGGAAGGTGACTGGGGTGCATCAACAGCTTTCAACTACCTGAAATGACTTTGTGAAGTTTTACAGGGACCCAACTCAGCCAAGAACAATCACTCTTAAAACAGAAATGAAAATGAAATATCTTTATTTTTTCATGAAGGAAAAAGCAGCATGTTCTACTGGAGCACCCACTCCACCTCTGTGTCACTGTGACACCTCCACTGACAGTCACACAGCTTCTGCCAGTGCCCAATGGAGCCCACCAGAATGGGGCATCACACTCAGTATTCACCTCCCAACACTGTATGGAGCAGGTAATGATTCCATACAAACAATCTTTTCAATGACAGATCCCATCCCATATGGAGGCCACTATCAGAGAAGAATAGAGCCAGACGCCAGTTCTGCATTTGGTGGTATCCCACATGCTCTCCTGATACCACGTATCCACACTGGACTCCAGCCCACAGGACGCAGCCAAATGTAGTAGGTGATTCCATGACATTCCTCCAGCCTACACCTGTGTAAGTAAGCCTGGGCCCCTGCCCTCCCTTTCCCGTGCTATCAGTGTGGCTTTACCATGCAGCTGCCAGTCTGAATGCCAATCCACTCTGCCTCTGGCTTTCTGCGGGACCCAGACTCTCACGCTTCAGTGCATCCTTGCAGTCGAAACAAGATGTTTGCTCATACATATTTTTAATCCTGTTGCTACCCTGGCTCCTTCTCATTAGTGGCCTTGCATAGCCATTGGTTCCACACCAGGGGAACAGCCCAATTATCTTGCACAGCCCAGGGGAGAGCCACTGCTCCAGGAGAAGAGGGGTGCTTGCCCCAGTGGGAGCAACTGCTGCCCCGTGGTGAGGAGAGGAAATCCCAGAAGTTCAGAAAGTCTCAACAAGGCAGGGGAGGAAATGCCAGATAAATTCCTCATCATCAGAGGAAGAGAAACACCATCCCTCTGGCACATGCTCTCTTTGTTACATCTCAGAGGGCTGTGCACAGCCCTGCAGATGCAGGTAAGCAGTGATTTCTGGAGAGACCAGTTACCTGGGGCAGAGCTCTGGGAGTAACACATGGCTGGGCAATTCCAGGGCACACTCCCTCTTTACAGGACAAAGTGACACATGGCCACAGACTCAAAGCTGGCTGGTAGACACGTGTTGCTGAGCAGGATGGGCTTACCCATCACCAACATTTCAGCTCCCGTTGACTTGGACTGAAGCTCCCAAGAAACCACCTTAGCCAAGCCCAGTCACACTGACCACAGTGTCTCCTTGGAGCTGACACCTGCAGGTCAAGCTGCAGTTGGGGCTATCAGCACACAGCCTCATCCCACTCTCCCTGTGCACAGGGCAGACACATCAAGCCTGGGCTGCAGTATGAGACACAGAAGAAGGTAAGACAGGCACTCTGCATTTTGGCTAAGCCAAAATCTCTCTGTTCACTTTTCCACACAGACATCATCACAGAGACCCACCCCATGTCACAGAAGACATGGGCTCCACCTCCCATAAGAGATCTGATCTGTCAGCTCAGGCTGAGGCACATGAAACCCAGCTCCTCCTCCTCCAAGGAGATAAGTGACTGTACAACCTTAGCTACATTTACTGGTGTCTGCAGTGAGGGAAGAGGAGGCTGACTCGCCCTTTGGAGGTCCAGTCCCTTCACCACCTGCCTTTCCTAAGCCCTGCACCAGCAAAATGGCTTTTCACACTCAGTCCCGCACACAGTCTTGGGCAATCCCACGAGATTTTATGTGGCAGCCATGCTCTTTTTGAAACACTGCATGGTCCAGAACAGACTGACTGCACAGCAAGGTGAATCACAGCTGTGAACAAAATGTCTGGACAATTGCTATGGCAAAAAAACTGGCATTGCTTCATACTACTGCTGCCAATTATCTCCTGGTTGCACAATGAATCCCTTATCACCTTCTCTCACCAGTGCTGGGCAGGAGGAGCTTTACAGCCTTTGCTTTTGCCTCACTAATCTTTGCTGGGCTGACAAGTCCCGTGGACCAGGAACAGACTGCTCTTCTGGCTCAGAAATAGAGCCTGTACTTTGCCTTCACTGACTGTTGAAAATGTGCCCTCAGATGTCCTGGTGTGCGATTTTTGTCTTCTAATGAAAGCTGAATGTCACTGCTCACCCCACCAGGAACAAATGCCAGCAGCATAAAGCCCCAATTCTGGCCACTTCTTGCACCAGACAGCAGTTGGACTGTCTGTCGCAGGAGAGGGGCACTGGGCAGGAGCGTGCCGCCCCATCTGATGCCTGATGCCAGCACACTTGGTGCCATGTAGGCCATCGTGTTGTCAAAAAACCCCAAAGTTTGGTGGTGACACCAGCCATCACTGAACTAGCAGGGCTGCATCACTACATCCCTCCTTGTACCCACCAGGCCTGGAAAGATAAGCTGCTCTGAATGGAAACAGAGTCTCACCAACCCAAGGCTCTCTGCTTACTGCAGCACTGGCCACCTGCCCTGCAGTGTCTGAGTTCAGCAGGTGAATGTTGCCCTATTCTGCACTTTTTGCTACACATGCCAGAAGTGATTGGGGCCCTTCAAAACCTTGAGACAATGTTGTGTATTCATGAGTGCCATCTGCTGGCACCTTCTTCCTTCATTAACCTTTCCAAAGCCACTAAGTGGGGTGTGGAGCTCTCCAGATCCAGAGCACATGGGTACCATTGGCTCCTGTTCCCTTCCTAGCAGGGGTAAAATTCTGTGCCTTCTCCAATATCCCAAACTTTCTGGTCTCATCAGCTGCTGGAAATAAATCAGGTAGATCCATTCTATAACCTGCTACACTAATTGTTTAAGTAAAATGAACATGTTTCCCTGGTAGGGTAAGGATAAGAGCTAAGGAAACACTTGAGACCCCAAGAGACCCTTAGTGATGCTTCCACTATCTGGATAACAAGACATCAACACAAAAAATATCTACCCAACATATACATGTACTGGCTTCTTCCTCAAAAGACTGCCTGGCCCTCTGGAACCTCAGTGTCTAAGGGTTGCAGCTGCAAAGAGAAGCCCGAGACTCAGAAAGCCAGGTATCTTGGAGAATGTGCTGAGGGCCAGAAAGAATGGCTCTGCCGTGGGGGACTTACAGTTTCTGCATCCCCATTGGATGTCTGTCTAAATGACCTGCTCTAACCTAAGCAGAAATTATTGAGCTGGAAGTAGAAATCTTTGGCTAAAACTTTGTGATCCATTTTGAATGGTGGCTCAGACTATCTGATTAGAATTGTCCCCTTCTCCTGTGACCAGGACCATGATGGGAGAGCTGGAATCTGAGAAGTGGCAGCCAAAGAACAGCAGGACACCCTAAGAGTTTCCCTGGGATCACAGTACCATTAAGTACCAGTACTTTAGGAGGGAAAGTATTAGTATTTCCTACCCAGGTTTTTCTCAAGCAGTAATGAAAACTTAAGGAGATATATAATGTGACTGATACAGACTGTATGCAGTAAACAAATAATGAAAATAAACCACTGGAATATGCAGTGTGGGAACTCCTGTACCATATGTGCTATTATTTATTAATTATATTCCCACAGCAATATACGTCTGCAGCACCCTGTAGTCTAAAGCCCCTTGCTTTCTAAGTGTTAATTAGGGCTCACAATCAATGCTGAGAAGTGAAGGAAGTGTGTTTGTCTCTCCTACGTTTGTAAAGCTCCAGAAGCAAAACCCAAAGAGACTTGCACAAAGTCACAAGTGAATCAACAGCACTGCCAGAAACAGAGCTCAAAACCCCTGGCTTCCAGGTTCTTCCCACAGAGAGAGAAAGATTGGTAACACATCCCCAAAGAGGTGGGAATGAGCAAGAAAATCACAGTGTGCAGTCTGTCTGTGTGCACAGGTGAGTTAATTAGATTGTGGCCTAATTAAAATACAGCCTTTGCATCTTGCCTTTCTTCCTTGATGATGTTGGCAGCAGGTATAGGTTGCCCATAAGTTTAAGATGCAAGCTAGGAAACACCTAACCTTGGAGAGAGTGGAACAGCCCTATGATGGGGCTGGAGACCCAGCAATTGCAGTATGGCACCAACTATGCTCATGGAAAGCACCGCTGGATATAGATGCCTGCAAGGCAGAGGGAGAGAAATGAAAAAGGCTCCTCCTCCTCCTAGTGCTCCCTTCCACAGTAAACTTGGTTTTAGAAGCACCAAACACTTGCCATTTCAAATAAAGTTCCCAGGTGTTTGGCACCTCTAGAAAGCAGCTCCTGTACCTTAGCAATTATAACCAACACGAGTCCAATATGCTTTTAATGGCTGGAGTTAAAGACTACTTTTGCAAAAACTGCAAAAACAAGTGGCAGTCACATATCTCTGTATCACAGGGAAGCTGGAGAAATGAGGGCATCACTTGTGTTATGGTATCTCTCCTCCCTTTCTGCCAGGAACACAGTACGAATGGAACGGGCACAATTTACAAAAGGTCATGGAAACGAAACATTCACCAAAGGTTTGACCTCCACACACACCACCTCACAAACGGGACAACTCTACCACAATTTAAAAAGGGGGTTTTGTCTAAAGATCGTTTTTAGAGGGCAATGATCTGGTCAATGAAAAAGATGGATTTAACTTGCTTAATCTCCAGCAATTTTTAAGGGTCTGATCAGGAACTCACTGGAAAAGCCCAACTGTTGCCATCATTGTGCAGAGGCAGATGTGTCACAAGCACAGGCTGTCACTGCTGGGGAAAGGAGGTGTTCAGGTACCCAGGGAAGAGGGCAGCCCTGGTTCTTATGGAAACCTGCAGTTCACGTGAGGATGAACAGTTACAAAATAAAATACCAAAGTCTCCCACTACAGAATCAGTTCATGAGTGACCAGAGGTGAAATGCTAAAACTGATACAAGTGCACAGAAGGGCTGAGCCACAGAGCCAGAGCGCTCAGGAGCTGCCCAAGGCAGCTTCACCCAGGCTGCACGTCCAACATAATTCCCTGCTGAGACACACCCTCTGGATGCAAACAGTGCTGGAAAGTGTAAGTATTTGGCAGATGAAAAGGCAAAAAACATCTGTAAGCTCCAAAGGTAACAGACATTACTCCTGCCCCTAATAACTCACAGATGTATTTTTCCCTATCTTGTCTGCAAACATTTCAAACCAGCATTGCATTTCCTACTGAACCATGATGCCCACAGAAGGGAACTCAATGAGATGATACAGTGCATTGAAAATGAAGTTTCCAAAAGCATTTGAGATAATGGAAGAGAAAAGAAGGGATCAAAAGCAGCAATGAATGAGCACAGAGACAGGATTTCACTGTACATCAGAACTCTGAGCTTCAAAATCACGTGGAAATCCCAGCTTTCCTAGTTGTAACAGGAAATAGCTCAGGAGATAGACTGAAGGCTCTGAGGCAATTCATTTTTCAACAAGACAATGCAGTCTGCAGCCAGAGCATCACATTGCAGTCATGCTGCCTGTTACTCAGTGTGAAAAAAGATCAAAGAGCAAGCAGGAACCAATCCAGCGAGGCACGGTGAGAAACTGCCGCCACATCACTGTTCTCTCACAGCTCACCTCTCTGAAAACAAGGAGTGTCTGCACCTACACAGAGAAGCTGGTAATGCCAAGCAGCCCCTTTCCCTGCTTGCTGGAGTGCTCTGCACATGCTTGCTCAGAGCCCCCCACAGTCCAGCCCAGCAGCACTGCTGGCTCACTCCAGCACCGCAGGGTCAAAAGAGCCAGAACTCCAGACAGGTCTGGCTGAAAAAAAAAAAAAAAATAAAAAAAGCCAAGGAAGTGCATATCTTTATGAACTTTGATCACCTTCCATTCCCTTTTCTCTTCTGCTTTGCTGTCACCTATCATTAAAATTAAATAACATTTGGTCTTGTTGCCATGTTAACCAAGAGACACTGCAGACTCAGAAAGTCAAACTCAATCCACCCTGCAGGATACTTGCTCCTGGTATACTTGATGGAAAAGCACAATATAAGAGGGAGAGAACAGGGGATTTGTTCCTGGAAATGTAAATGCCTGATTCCTACCCAACTCATAAAAGAAATATTGCAAAGGGGTTGGAGACACATTAGATTTATAATTAGGATGATTCTATGCAGGCGTATCAGTAACTGCTGTTAAACAGTGTGAAAAAACCTGATTCACAGATCCACAAAGGATCTGGGACAGAGAACAGCAGCAGCAGAATGTAATGCCCAGCCCTCATACATTGTCTTTACAACAGGCAGTCAATATTCCTGCAAAGGTGCCTGCTTATGTTTCACATCCAGGTTATCTTCCATGCCCATTTCAGTCCTGATCTCAAAAAAGTGTTGTTCATCACTTCTTCCCAAACTTCACCTCCCCAGTTCTGCACAGCCATGAGTTGATCACAGATTTCCTTGCCTTGAGAAGTCAGGATAAGGACACTCCAAAACCCAAAGAAAAATGAAAAAGTGCCGGATGCTCCTCAGTTCATCAAAAACGCACAGCGGCACTGTAGCATGGACACAAAGCTTTCTGCTAGTGGGACAGCATTTTAGGAGGATTTCTGATTTTCATCTCTCTTCCTGATGCTTCTGTAATTACAAATCAGGCTCTCTCCCTGCCTGGTTCTCCTGTGCTAGAAGTCTCACTGCAGCTGCAGGGAAAGACAAGCCATTTTGCTTGCATGGCTGCCTCTGCATTTCAAGCTGATTTGTATGAGACACTGCCACCCAGCACGATTTGCATACGTACCAAAATGTGAGACCTGCACAAAATGAAGCAGGAAAACCATTTGTCTCCCCTCTCGGAAAAGGTTAACGGCATGGATTCTTTGCAAATGTTTACTATTAAGTGTTTCCTAAGCCTCTGAGCTATAGAATTTCTACATAAAAGGGGGTTCACCCTCTTCCCCCAGTCCCACAATCCTGTTTGGTTCAGATTAACATGAATGACCTCTACTTCACTTGGGCTTATTCATCGCCCACAGAGCAGGGCCTGGTTGTACTGAATTATTTCCCTGCCATCATGAAATGCTATTCAGCTGCATAGGAGGGGACAAGGCTGCAGATGCAGGTGTTAGCTTTCTTGAACATTAACTGTTCAACACCCAGACAAGACTCCTATTTAAACCTTACTCAGATCAGAAGGGCTGCAGAAAACCATGACGTAAGTACGAGATACCTGGACCTAACACACCAGAACACTAGGCCCAAACATGTGATAAAGAAAACAGGGGTGGACTGCAGCCTGGTAATTACATGTGATCACATATGGCAGGGGACAAAGCAGCCCTGCCATGAAACACTTCATCTCAGCTCCTCCTTCTGCTTCTTTCCTCTCTGTCCTCAACTGTGTCAGTCACCCAGCGTGCCCCACACTTGCTGTGTTAAGAGTGCATCAGAGGCTCTGGGGTGGGTGCTCTTTGAAATGGCTTAATTTAAATTGACATATGAAGTGTCACCTCCAAATTAAGCCAGGCTGAAGAAAACCCTTCAGGATCTTTCTGTCCCTTCTCTCTTTCTCTCTTCCTTCCCCTCCCACATTACTTTAAAGAGAGCTTGCACATCATTCACCATTCTGGCCACCAACAGAAAACAACTCCTACCTGAAAGGTGTCTTCAGGTGCAGACTCTAAGGGCAGGGAGGATACGCCCTCATTTCCCCAATCCTCCAAGAATAACAGCCCAGACTGAAGTCCCTCCACAAGTCAGATCTCCTGTGTCAGACACAAGCCCAAATTATTCTGGCATATAAACACAGATCTGTGCTGAAAGAATGGCCATTGGGCAATTAAAATCTGTTTTGCTCCTTTGTTCTCCAGGCAGGCTGCCTGATTGACTGGACCCTTTTACTTGGGAAAACAAATATTAGGCCCAATCTTCAGCTGGCAGAAAGTCAAATGGTGCCATCAATTCCTCTGTTACCCTGACTGAAATTTTGACCTATGGTTTGCAACTACATTGAAGCTCTTACTTCCTGCTGCAGCTCCCATACTTTCAAATGGCACAGTAACTCCACTCACTAATTTTTACAGACCAGGGACAGATTTTCTCAGATCTCACTGCATCAGGCTCACAGTGGTCACCCTGAGCAGCACCTGGGCTGCCTGGCAAAACTTACTCTGATATGGACTTTATTGCATTGGGTTTGGGAGCTTTTGCTATGATTTGCAAATAATCAGAGAGTTCAGACACAACCCATAACTACTGTATTTAAAGGTTCCATTTGTTACTACAAAACAGGATCCTGCCTAAAGAAGCAGAGACTGAAAGTAGAGCAGACAAGTGTAAAGGGCTGATGGCAATAACTGTCCTGATCTCACAGAGCAAGGGAATCAAACTATTTAAATACTTTCAGCACCTGGATTCTCCCAGCAAAAAATTCCATCCTTTAACTCGCCAAAGAATTACACACCATTCCTTACTCTGCACAGACAAGAATTTGCTTTTGCATTCACTGAATGGTGGTTGGGGTTTTGGTTTAAAACACAAAAACATGTATTTACTGAAAATCACATGTGACTCTTGTAATGAGCAAAGCCATTTAAAACAGTCCAGAACCTGGGGGAACCAGTCAGGACACAGAGGGTGTTGTGTGGGCCCCTCTTCAGCACACACATACTGATCTTCAGTACGTGTGTGTTGTAAAAAAAAGCCAGAGACTGACGAAGACTGGTAGGATAATCAGAATAAGGCACATTCCTCTCAGGGAGACCAGAGTAGCCAGCTTTTTTTAGCTTAACCAAACAGAGGCTGAGAAGGGTCATCACTGCAATCCAGAAATAACTCAAAGGCAAACACCAAGGAAGAAAAATAGCCAGTCAAGATCAGTGACTAGAAATAACCAAAGAAGAATAAAAAGGCCATGAGTGAATTTGAACTGGAAATTATAATGCTTCTATGACCAGAAGGATGAGGCAGAAGCTACTTTTCAATAGAAATAATGGGGGAAAGAAGTGTTTAACCATCTTCAGGCATCTACAAAGCAGACATGATACTTGCTGTCAGTAGAACTGAATCTGGCACCCGAGCTTCCTCACTCCAGTGTGTGCTCAGCTCAAACCCAAAGAAGAAAAAAAAATAAAACATAGGAAAATGTCAACATTCACAACTATTGTCAAAAATCTCTCATTAAAACTAGGCCACAAATACAGCAAGCTGTGCAAGGAGGAATGCCCAGAGGAGAAAAATGGCATCTTGCTGAATTCAGGCTCCCTGATAATTCGTGCCTCTCCATCACAGACATTTGCCCCACCCTTGCTCTCCAGCATGAATTGCCAGTTGGGATTTTCCTGTAGCATATCTACAGGGAGGCATCAGGAAACTCTGCTGGAATAACTACCCAAAAGCACTCTCCTGCAGTGAAATAAACTGTTAGAGAGGAAAAGGTGAAGGTTATATGCTGGATTGTATGATGGTTTACGCAGACATTCTCATTAAGGAAATGGTAATCTCTGCCTGTAGATTTCTTCTCCTCTGAAAGCCTGGCAGTGCCACTCAATGACTGTTTATCATGACCAAAACACTAGTGAACTCATCCTTGTCTCCTTGCAGGCATGGAGATTGTGATGATCTCCTTACTTGCCTCATGAAATATAAAAGGAAAATGAAAGGAGAGTAGGAAATCAAGAAAATGGATAAAACATATGTGGGGAGAGACACAGCTGAAAGGAACCCACTGTTCAAAGCACGCTGGTCAGCAATGGAATGGATCCTCTGAAGGCATCTGTAGCTCATTCCTACTACTACCACGCCAAGAAGGAATTAATCAAGGTATTGGTTTCCAGGCACTCCCTGAGGGATCATAGCACCATTCTGCATGGACAAGGAGGATACCTGCCCCTGTCCTACAGCACTTACAGCCCCTGTTACTGGCAGCACACCGCAAAAGGAGGTGAAAGGACAGAGAGCTGAAGCAATGGAGAGCACAGAAACTAAGCTTGAGTTCCTGTCTGCCCAATGCCAGGTAAGCCAAAGCATCTGCTTCCCAGCAGAGAGGGGTTCTAGGAAGTATCAAAGGAAAACCTGCATGGTGGTTACCTCACATTTGGTGAGTTTTTCAGAGGCACAGTGACGTGACCAGAGAATAAGCAGGTGGATCTCTTGGGATTGACAGAGCAATGGTAAACATCTTGATCTGGTCATAGGTGAGACTGCTTAGGAGATGCTGCCTGGTGAAGAGCCCTAAAGACCAAATTCTCACTTGAGGGAGGCAGTTTTCACATGGCAGAAGCCAAAAGCCTGTCCAAAAATATGATCAACATCTATTTTAGTTTAATCACAGGAGCAAACTCAATTAACATGGCTGGTACAGTAGAAAGTTGTGCAAAATAACTTAGTGGATTTCTTTATTCCTCCCCACAGAAAAAAGAGTTGTTTGTCAGTCCCATCGGAATGCCTTTGATCTCAACACTGATCTAAGCAACAAAACAAGAAGAAATCAAAGAAAAAAATGAAAAAAGCTCTCTGGAAGAGAGCATCTATCTTCTCTCCACACACTGCTTGGCCTCTGCCTCCCCAGACACAAGCAGGTGACTCCTGAGAGCTGGCAAGGTACAATGCAGAGAATGGCCCCACACACCCCAAGTGCCTCGGGCGCTTTTGGAAGGCTCTACCAGATCCTCCATTCTGCTCTGGTTTTGCTAGATATGTTAATAAGTGATCAAGGTTTATTGTGCTGTAGTTACATTTTACAGTCACACATAGTGCTCCTCTTAACAGCATTCTCCCTCTTTAAATTCCCAGAAGTAGGGAAGCACAGTCCATGCAGTTTAAGGATCTTCTGTATTTTGAATTTTGAAGCCGTCGTCATTGCCAGATTAACTGAACTGGCTGGGACTATCTACAAAAACAGTTATCAGCCCTCCACAGGCTTGCAGAGGGTCAGGGCTGCCAGGAGAGAAACCTAAAATTCAAGAAAGGCTGTCTGTGTATTAGGTCTTAATTTAGGCGTGGCTTGGGAATTTCAGCACTTCCTGAAGGTTAGGCATGCAACTCCTCTCCCTGAAGTAACACGAGCTATTCATGGGCTCGGAAGTTAGATACACATTAAGCATCTCCTGACTTGTGGCCAGGACCATAACGTCTGTGGAGCAGAGTCTGATACTGCCTTGTGCAAGCCCTTTCTTTACACGATGATCTTATCTGCCTGGGGATCTCAGAACCACTGTATAATAATTATTCAGTTTAAATTACATCAGTTGAGATCAGATTAGCCTTATTTTGGCTTTTCCAGGAAAAACCTGAAAGCATCCACAGACGCACATTGCCTCTTCTGATGTCAGCAAAAATGTTGCTATTGATTTCAGGAAACCTGGGATTTCATTGCAACATTTAGTGCTCTGAGTGTCACTAAGTAAAAATGGGACTGCCCCAGATTTCCCTACAGTTGTTAAACAAGAGAGCTATCAGTTCTAAAGACAAAAGCAGAACTGTGAACAGTGCTACTTGCAGTGATGATGATAATTGGAGGGAAAAAAAGAAGAATTAATATTTCTCTCTGGCACTGGATGTTCCTAGTAAATGCTAAAAATTGCAACAGTGTTCAGTGACAGACACAGTTTATTCTTTACAAAAGTCTTTCTCACAGTCTCAATATTTTACCTCTACAGCCTTTACTTTACAAAATTTCTGTCTGGGCTTGCACTGGCCCTCTGCAATCTGGAAGCTGTTCAGGTGGTCACAGTACAGCAGAGAGCCTGAACACTAATGCTGGGACCTGGGAAAGGTCCCCAGTCTATCAAAACCTGCTGCTTCAGAGAGCCCAGCAAAGCTCCTCCACGGCAGGGCTGCTGTACCTGGCTGGTGCAGGAGCAAGCACCAAGTCCAAGAAACAGGCAAAGAGCTTGTGATCCTTTTGGCAAGAACACTCCTGTTGAGGGGAATGGAAAGTTCATCTGTATTCACTCCCAGTGAGGGGCTGTACAGCCACTCCTCCTGCTGTGCATCGCACACCAAGGATCAGACCACAGGCAAGGGACAAACTGGATCGTTAAGTCACAGAAACTCAGTCAACCTTGTCCAGTTTTGGGTCTCAGAAGAACATTCAGTTCAGAGAGTTTTCTCAGCCCTCCTGAAGCTCTGTTTATGATTGATTAATCTAGACATACAGCAATGATAATAACTTGATAAATCTCAGTGTGCAGGAGGTCATTTTTAAAGCATCATTATGTGCGTTGGAAAGCTTTAACACTCATGACACTATAATTATAATCAAGCCTCATCTGAGATTACCTAGCATTGGGAAGAGTGTGGTGGGGGATAGTTTGCTTTAATTCCCAGTCTAATTAAGATTCTCTTTTGTTCCAGCAGCCAAAGCCATCTTCCATTTTAAAAGCATAGCAATGCCTACCCACAATTATGAAATAAGTCATTTCATTTAAAAGCAACTGCTACATACAAGAAACTCCTGCACCCTGGATGTCCTGGTGGAAAAACATGAATGACGCATCTTTGTCACAGAGCTGGCCAATTATGGCTCCCTATAGCCCAGTACTGCTGTAAAATAAAAATTTATAAAGATGGAAAGCTCACAGCTTTTGAGGCCAAAACCACAGCTATATTTCATACCTCACAAAACTTACAGTGTGCAGCACAGACTTGAAAGTAAATTTTTGAGTTGAGGCTAGGGGAGGATGCTTGGTTCTCTGCACAGTTGCCAGGTTCAGTTACAAAGCTATTACCCTCAGTGTGAGAATTACAAGGCGAAACATCACATCTTGAATAATTCAGGAAGTCAGCTTGAAGGACGGCAGCAATTCCTTCTCACTTTAAGTCCTGTCTCCCTCTTCCCCACACTGATCTCCCAAGACTCCACTAAACATAAAGCAGCAGGCAATAAATGAACCAGCAATTACCACAGACAGATGCATAAAGCCCCACCCTCCCTTCTCCCCCATGTGCCCATCAGAAAGGACTCTCCCATGTCTCTTCTTTCTGCTGACTTAGGAGTGAGAAAAGGAAAGCAAAAGATTATTGATCTGATTTCCAAATTCAAAAGTGCAGAACATCCCCAGGCTCCAAGAGAGGAAATCCCTGCTAAGGTCTTGTCGATAGTGTCCTCTGCCTGGCAATACTTCTCACAGCTGACAGAACTTTCAAGGTGCCCAACACCAAAGCTATGGGGTGAAGTCACAAAGTCTGGGTTTATAAATCCCAGTTTAACACATGCCCACTGCAATTTATGAACATGGTACGTTAATGGCTGGGCTCAGCATCACTAAATCAGTCCCTCCTGCTACAAGTAAGTTGGATAAATCAGACCATTTCACTTAGGGTGATTTATATTGCAGATAAATCAACATTCATCTGTGAGTGATTTGTTAACACATTGCAAGATCTTCTAATTACTTTCTGGTTTTCCATCAATCAAAAGTTTTGGGAATTACATCACTAAATCCCAGACTAGAGGGGCCAGGGCCATGAATCAAGTCTTGGAGTCAGAATGAAGCAGGCTTACAGTGTGGAGTGATGGTTTGGTTAGGCTGGGCAAATGGGCTCAGTGTCCTGCTCTGGGACTCCCTGCACAAACTGGAACCCAAACTTTGCATGAGATCCGCTCTCCTGTCTTGTTCCACGATTCCTTGGTTCCATGCTTCCATACACAAAAGTGCGATGGGAGCACGTCCCCCTGAGGGTTGGATCATGAGGAGAAATACCTTCAGAAGAGCACAGGGTGCTAAACATATATCACACCTATGCTGCAAGGCAGTCAGGGGTCCTGGCCACCACAGAGAGCCACAAGAAGCAGCTGAGATCTCCTTCAAGGTGACATTTGATTTGATTCAATTCTATTCTACTCTATTCTAAAGAGCTCCTAGAAAGAGAATCAGAAAACCATTCAGCCTTTGCTGTATTGGTACAATTTTGGAGGACTGCGCAGCAGAGGGGCTGAACAGAGCCAGCACACAGGTACACACCACAGCTACTCCAGCATCTTTACTGGACCATTCCCATAGCTCCAGAATGGGAACCTTGAGGGCAGGGAGACTCCAAGGACAACTTTCCTCCTGCATCTCAGGATGAATGACTTCAGGTCTTGGCTCCACCCTGGTCAGCCTGTTCCCCATGTCATTCTCCATGCCTGTTTGCTCAACTGTGAATAGGAAATTAGGAAAGTGGCCTCATTTAAGAAGCACTTTGAGATAAGTTGATGACAAATGCTCTAGAGGAGTGATTTGCTCTTCAGGCATGACTTCTGATCTCAGTGGTTGTTCAGTCTTCCAGCATCTACAGATGGCTTACGACTCAGATCTAAAGCACTTTGGCTGTCTCTGTATTACATCTCACAGACTCGATAAATTCTCTATTTCCTCCTTCCATAAACCAAGAGGTTTGCTTTCTTGTGCAAAGCTGATAACTTCTGCATCACAAAAGCATTCCAAGTTAGTCAGAATCCAAAATACGAGAGCCAGGTGTGCCTCACTAGGTTTCCACCTACAAAAAAAAAATCTTTTCTCAACAGTTAGGCCTTGGCAGCTACTGCTTTTCACAGGAAAAACTCCTGTCCTGTTTGACCAACATTCTGTTTCAGCTTTCCTGTGAGAGTGTGGCGCTGAGAAAGCAATACTGGAGTAATCTGCAGTTCAGCAGACATGGAGTTGATTAGCATCATCCACGAATCACTGTCTGACCTGTGCATCCATTTATTTCAGCAGCACTGGAATTGATCTAAAGGAGACACTTTCTGAAATGCTGTTACACTGATGCAAATAGTTCTTATAAAATGCCTATACACAGCAACACACTCAGTGATGTTCAGGAGCAAAGTCCCGTCTGTACTAGATGGACAAGCGGCACCAGAAAATTAGGACTGACTCTGAAAGGCATTTGGATGGGTTTGTTTTCTCTTTAGCTTAAGCACACATGGGAGAGGTTTGTGCTAGCAGATGTCAGAGGAAACACTCCAGAGAAGGGAACACCACAGAGCAGGCAACAACAGGCCTTTCCCAGGGCTGGACACAGCTGCATCCTGCAGCCGAGCGGGATGCATCCCTCCGTGCCAGATAGACCCAGAGCTCGTGGCACACCCCGGGCAGTGACAAGGGCACAACCACCCCCTCTGCTGCCCTCACAAAAGCATCCCTGTTCTCTTCCTCACCCTGCCCAGACTGGGAGAAATACAACTGCCACTCAACAGTGCTCTGACTGTTGCACAGTTTATATAAACACACAAATACACATTTATATATACATATATGTGTACATTGTGTTCATACATCTATGTGTATATATACATACACACATACATACAGAGAGAGAGAGACATTCTGGACATAATACTATGATCTGAAAGAACTCACGGTCAAGTGCTTTAGTCAGAGACTTTTCCAAACAGAGAGTCTAGCTGGTCTTTCCCTTACTCCCAAAGCCTCAGCCTCTGTAGTCTGGAACAACTACCTTCAATTCCATCATTATTTTAACAATTTGGCAATTTAGCTGGATTTTGCCACTTTCAGAATGGTTTAACGATCCAGAGATGCTTGCTGAGGAGAAAGCAGAACTAGAGTGCCATTTTAAATACAGTTGATTAAGTAATTTGTGCTTTTTTAAGTGGACTGCATGACTATCAGCACATGAAACACCTCAATACTGATGAACTCTGGTGAGACTTGTGCTTTGTATTAACTGCATGAGCTGCAAGCCCAGAACCAGTGTAATTCAGCTGCTGGCTACAGATTCAAAACCTTACCAAGTGCTAGCACAAAGTTATAGCACCTTATTTGTGTAGTCTCTCTCCCACACTGGGAACTTGAGATCTACCCTTCAAATATTTACACACACACTTCACACACCAGACTAGACACTGTGGAAGCAGAGCTGCGGATATGCATAATACACCTTTTTTTCCCTATGATATTGTTATGAAGTAGGAGGTGAGATTATTCACATATTAGGCCTTCAGTCTCCAGGGAACTGTCTGTGATTTCTAAATTTATACTTTCAGTGTTGTCACAGAAAACACTGCAAGAGATTTTGATCTTGAACACTGATGCAAATTAAAAAAAAATCTGGCATTTCCACCTCATCCACAAAGCTCAGGAAAACACAGGCTCTCAGATTTTTGCTCTCCTCTTTCTTAAAACAAGAGGACAGAGTAAAGCAGCAGGAGGCCATCACATAAATGGCAATCATAAATTGATCAGGCTATCAAACAACTGTCATCAAGAAGCAGAAAATAGATTAATGAGCATTCATTATTGACTGGTCAAGTAACCTGGCAACACTTCACTTCAAAAGCTGACAACAGCCAGCAGGACTCTCTAATCACTTCCAAGCAGGACAGGACCTTTCCTATGCCACTGGGCAGCACAGCTCTGGCCTTTTGCTCTTCCCCATGTGCGGAAGATTAAACAGGACTTAGATACAATACTGGCTGCTAAGCAGAATGACCCATAATTTGAATTCCCAATCACGTAAGCATGAAGACAAATGTGCATATCTAGATGAAGAGATGCATAAGTACATATTTTCAACAACCTATCATAGGTTGCTGCCTAATACTAATAATAAAGTTTTGAAGATGAGCAATGAAGAAGTGGTAAGAAAATGTAAGGGTTCACATGGTGGACATTTATGTCCCTGCATTGTCAGTGCCACTGTGGCCAATGGAATTGTTCACGTTGGCTCAATCTTATTATAAGGAAAAGGTCTGTAGGCTGGGCAGACTCTGAGAATACTCCTGCTTTCCAGTGCAGGGCCCACGTCCCCTGTATGAGTCTGGGCTCTGAACTACCCTAATTTTACATATAGCCCAGTATGTAGCATACATGCAGATTACTCCTTTGTATCTGCCCAGTTCAGATAGGATGCAAACACATTCCAGGTCATCAACCCACATGCTCATGGCTCACTCCTGGTCAAAGAACCCAGCTCCAAGGACCTTCCAGCCACAGAGCAGAGGATATTTATTCTATCAAGTTTCTGAAGAAGTTCAAGAACATTTTACAAAGGGCAATGAAAGGGGTGGAAAGCACCTTCTGTCAGCAGTTGGCTCAAGACATATGGAGTTGATGGATTGAACGCTGCCAACATTGGGATTGTGTTGCTCTTGTGCAGCAGATGAACTGCAACCTTGCATACAATGGGTACTGGTGGTTGTGTTAATAATATTCTACAACAACAAATGAAAAGTAGGTGGCTTTTTGGTTTGCTTGAGAGACTGCTTCAATCAGGTAAAAATAAACAAAGACTCCTCTTCTATGCATAGTGACATCACAGACTCACCTGACTCCACCACAAGTGTTACGTATCCAACTCCTTAGGTACAAAATAGGGGAAAAAAGAGTGTGAAAAAAATAGTATGGTCCTACATAAGCCTCTCTGTCCTCTCCCCAGTGCTGCTGCCCCTCTTCAGTTCCTGAAGGAACTGAAACACACAGCAGAAGCAGTTGGCACTAATATTGACAGAAATTTATAGAAACCCTGCTTTGCCTTCATGGGGATCCACCTCTTCTGCCCTGCCCCATGTTTCCTTGTTTCATGATTCAGCAAGACCTGTGGGGGACAACAGCACTAGAGGTGCATGTTCCACACAGTAAAAAGTTCCCTCTGCTTCCATTTCTCAGGCCACTTTTGTCTCAGTGAGATGTCCCATGAGCTGTCCTCCAGTCCCAATGTCAAATGATTATAAAGGGATGCAGGACACTTCTGCCCATTTGTACCATTTAAAGATTGACCTTGTGGGTCACATTTGCTCAGTAATTTTACAGAGGTGATCTGAAATATGGGTTGATCTTTAATGTCTCTTAATATTAAAGAGATTGATTGTAGCAGGGGGAAATTAACAGTGCAGAACATGCAAGTGTGATCCAACAGCAGCAAGTGCCTATTCCAAAAGAGCTGAGATGCTGCTGCACAGAAGGAACCAGCATTTAGCTGAGTGTCCTTAATAACTGATGAGTTCACTGCCTTTGTCAGCCAACTCTAAAATAAACCTTATCATCAGTGTTGCTGTGGGGCCTGCAAGACCCACCTTCCAAGGCCAGGACTGAGGACCAAATGAGGACAAGCAGCCTTCCCCAGAGAGCATGAAGGAACATGTGGGTACAGCTAAGGATACAAAAAGAAATAACAGGAGGATTTGGGTCAAACATGGAAACAGTGCTGCCCACTGTCAAAAGAAGCTAAAGAATACTCTTTAATAAACACGGCTGTGAAAGACAGAGTTTTGAGGCAGGATAAGAAGGAAGAAAACAAAGTTCTGCTGGGGATCTTGGAAGAACAACTTCCCCCACGAGAGCCAAAGTCCAATGGTCAGCGGTCAAAGACCCCCAACAGACTTAACAGACTTTATGGTTAGTTCAAGTGAGATAATGGGAGTGAAATGGCTCCTCACTCCTTCCCAGCTGCCACTGTCTTCCAAAGTGGATAAGCTACTGCCTAGTGTTGGGCAGGGTGGCTGGAAGCAGCTTCAGGAGAGTGCACAGGTAGGAATCAGGGAAAGGAAGATGAGCACTTTGTGCCTGACAGGAGGGAGAAGGTGAAGGACAGTGGAGAGATCTTCAGAGAGGAGGAAATGCAGGCATCAGTCTGGAGACGTGACATTTGCAGTACCAAGACAAGTGAGGTAAAATGGGATTTGACAACTTTCCTTGCTCTCTGGGAAGGATGACAGGGAGCTGAGAGAGAAGATAGAGGGGACCTGGATGGGAGAACTTTACTTGTACCTCACCTTAAAAAAAAAACCCCGACAAACCAAAGCAGCAGCAGCCTCTCCATATGCTCTAGATGCACTTGAGACAAACATCAAACTAAAAAAAATCTGAAGATAATCCAACCACAGATCATAATTTAGTCTAAGCCAATATCAATGATTCAGGTAACTCCAAAGCTCTATCTTCACTGAGATAAAGCACCATTATTAGCAAAGAAAATTAAAGCCATTTACTTTGAGGTCAGTGGGATGAGAGCATGTGAGGAAATTGAGCTCTGCTATCTCCTTTTAAGACCACATATTTTCCTAAACTAATAAATCTTCATGCTGCAAATCACTGTTTTTTGTAAATGGGGCAAACACCCTCTCTTCATCAGTTCAGTACTTCCTCCCTGCATCTTTCTTACCAGCAGCACGTTTTTTCCTAAACTTTTGAAAGTAGAGGTAAAAATACCACTACCAAAAAGAAAAAACAACCAAACAAACTTAAACATAAAATCCCAGCTGCCACAATGAATCACTCCCAAAGGGAAGATGTTCTGCAAAGCTGCTATTTCATAGTGTTATGAAGTTCTGTCTGGGACCAATTTGAAAATAATTTTTCACCAAAGATCCAAAAAATGCCCCAGGATAACCTTTAGCCCAAATTATCATTTGAGGTCCCAATGGCTTGCACACATACAGTAACCTCTTTCCCTCCCACCACCCTTCTGCTTCTGGCTTCAGATTCCCACAGAGAAGAAATTTTAAAACCCAATCCCCACAAGCCATTCTATTTATTAATGGGCAAAATTCTCTCAGTTCCTTCACTTCTTTTCCCATAGCTACTAGACAATATTTAGACACCCTTCTGCTTGTGTTATCTATGTACAGCTAAATTACATTTAATTCAATTATGAGTGAAAGCCACAGGAAGCTAATATGACAACTCCACTAGATAATCTTCCACTTCTCTGCCACAATTTCATCCATAAGGTCCTTTTCTCATTTTACCTCAGGATTCCTGGCTGCCTCAAAGTCTGATTTGTTTAAGACAAAAGCAATAATGTGTCTTTTTAGTCATGGCAGAGATTTTTAATGTAAGTAGAGGTAAATAAATTTTTGAGACACTATCTTTCTTAAACATTCAAACAATTCCTTTTTAAACTGTTAAATTAGAAAAAATAAATGGTTAATTTTCAGCACCAGGAGGGACATTCATCTTGCTGAGTGCTTCTAACATTCATGCACAAAAATCACTGTGCATTGCACAAAATATAAATAACTAAAATAAAATAAAGCTATATAATTATATGGCATTTTAATGAGATTTTATAATTATACTGCATTTTAATGGGATTTGGACAATTAACTCCCTTCAGCTCTTTGCAAATCTCTGCCTTAGGCAATGACCTTGTGCCAATGTCCACCCCAAATCAATGTGTAAAACAAATTCCAGGGTGACTTACGTCTCTGCTGAGGTACAGTCACCTCCGGAATGAAAGCAGCCACTGTGGCCAGAACACACAGCAGTAGTGCTCTGTTTAGCCATAAGCCAGTGGGGGATTTCACCACACGAGATGTAACACTGAGAGCCTGGGACAAGGAGTCACATCCCATCCATTTTCCTCTGCTCCACAGGCCGGCAAGGCTGACTGACAGGGAGGAGCAGCATTTCATCAGACACTAATGCCACGACTTCAGTGAATATGGAGGGGGATGTTGTCTCTGGAATCTCCCTGGTGACTATTAACCTGTGCCAACCTGTCTCTCTTTTAACAGCTAGGAAGGAAGGACAAGTTCACAAATGCAAACTTATGGTCAGGAAATCTAAGTTCTCCCTGGGAACTACATTTCTAAATAAAACCCATCCTTTCAGTGCAGTGCTATTTATAAGAGCTGCAAGTTTATACTGCTCATTCCCCATTTAGTTTAGCCTTTCTCTAATATTAATTATCTCACTCTCGACTTCTTGCTGTCTGCATATCCATTGTCACCTCTCATTTAGGAGTGACTCATTCTTAAAAGGATTTAGTCAGCTGTGAACAGCCAAGCTGAGTACTGTGCATGGCATAGACAGGGAAAGAGAAACTCTAGAAATGTCTGGACAGATCTATTCAGATAACCTACTCTGCAGACAGAGCAAGTAGGCAGCCCAAAATAACCCACCTTGAGTCTTTGGGAATTTTACTCCAGAATTTAGGGTCAAATTATTGCTGCTGTCATGCAGACTTTAGATGGGTAAAGGTAAAGGACCCTTCTCCACTCCATCGCTGCCCACCACACCCTTCCAAAGCAGCAGCTATTTATCTCAGTCCCCTACATGCAAGAAGCAAACCAGAACATTTCACCACCTGTCCAGTAGCAATGTTCAAGAGCACAGATCTGACCCACTATCCTGTTCTTCTACATGCCATAAAAGCCTTCCCTGAGGAGGTGACCGCCTTTGCCCCTTGTTGGGAGCTGTTGGGGCAGGGCCACCTTCTAGTGGGACTCATCTGAACACATGGCTCTGTTAGATCTCATCTCCTGTTCACAGCACCTTCTCTCCTGATGAACTGGCTGGGTTGGTGGCTCACAGATCTGCAGGGGAACTGGGTGGGTGGCCCACAGGTCCGCTCAGGAAGCCGCTTATGAAACAGGAGGTCAGGAGAAGTGAGCAGCTGCTGTTGGGGCTTGAGGGAAGGGCACCCTGTGCAACCCTTACATCTGTGGGAAATTACAAGACAGCCTCAGAGTCCAAGATAGCTGGGTATGTACTGTACTTACTTGGGAAAGAAAAAGTGAGCCCTATATTAAATGAGAATTTACTTTCAGGTTTAAGAGTGTGGCTGAAGATCATGGAGGTGTCCAAAATGCTATGCTAGCAAAATGCATCCAGCTTCCCCTTCAAATGAGCCTAATAAACTGGGAAAACCCTGTCATACTGAATATACTGTAAGTTAGTGAGGCGTACATTTAGTCCCTGACAAGGCTGATTTCCATGGTGCAGTCACATGCAGTTCAACCAAAGAGGATGACGAGTTACCACAACACCTCACCTCTCTGGCAAAAGTGCCCCTGCTTTGTCTACTTCTGCTTTTGGGGTTTTGTTCAAAAAGAACACTCCTTTTCTTCACCCCCTGAGCCTGCATGGGCTGGCCATGCACACAACTCAGCTCTGTCACAATAGAACAGCTTTCTGGAGCCATGGACATTACAAGGTCAGTGCTCCCTGGGACTCTTCTGCCAGTTCCTGGGACAGAAAAGTCAACTCTGCCTTTTGAATTCCAATCTGCAAAACAAACCCATCCCAGAAAAAAAAACCCAAAGAGAGATAAAGGACTGAAAACAACAAATATTCACCCTGTTCTTCTGCTCTTCTTACCAGAAAAGGACAAAAGTCAGAACTGGTTTTCATCAAGGCCCTGTTGCTGAAAGTGGTACATTTGAGGGAAGGAAAAGGCAGGCAGATAAATGGTTCTAATTCTGGCATATCCTGCTTACAAATGCACCACACAGTAAATCATCCCAAACCAAAGCAGACGCAGAACTGGTATCACAAGAGTGAGGCTGAATCCAGAGCCTGGTTTCAGCACCTTCACCAGAACAAAACATGGCACACGCCAGTATCTTACTTGGGTTGTGCTTATGTTCCTTTTACCTTCCCCCTGCTTATGTTTCCTGGTAGATTATATTCCTTGCCAAAAAATCCAGCCTGCTGAAACCAGAAAATTGGAATGTTTGCTGAAACCAGATTGTAAGACAATCAGAGAGTAAGTGTTGCATCTGCAAAGATGAGCATTTCCCTGCAGAACTAATTCCAGAAGCCATTTTCATCCAATTAACAGGGTGAAACAAACTGTTGCTAGGCCAAAGGAATCTGCTTAGCCAATCTATCTGGACCTTGTTTCCGCAGCTTTCAGTACAAGAAGCTGGCAACATGAGTTCTTTTTCCTGAAAACAGTAGGATCAAACAAGAAATAGCCTCTCATGGATCAAAACCAGACATGATGGCAATTGTTGCTATCCAGATTACACAGAACTGGACAGATACAGTCAAGCAGATCATGAAACTAAACCTGCTTTTTAAAAAAATGGGTTTTGTTGGATGCAATCCTGTTCAGACAACAAATCCTTAAGAATTTGTCACAAGGTATAGCTCCATCACACTTTCCAAAAAAAAAAAAAAAAAATTGAGAAAAATCACTCTACAGAAACAGGAAAAACAAACAAAAAAAGAGAATGGAGAACTCATTTCTTAAATAAGAGTTCCCCAAGAGCTGTTCAGTTTGCTCACTTGCTCCAGTCACAGTTTAGTATGTGAAAGGCAAATCTTGTTAATAAGAGATGGACAGAACCTAGCTCAACCATTCTTGTTCTTCCTATTTAAAGTAAATTTACTTTCCACATCATAAGTGTACTAAATTTAAAAACACTGGCCAGGAAGCTCAGCAGGGAGCCCCCATTCCTGCTATGGCTTTTCCTGCTGCAATTTGTAAAGGCCTAAGAGAGTCCCCAAAGAGATGACAAATCTCTTCTCGCTAACCTATGCATTATAAGGAAATGCTTAACAGTCTGGGGTGTATGGGATGTAGATCATATCTTGCTATATATCACAAAATATAGCAAGACCTTGCAAGAGGAGTGTTGTGACTCCCCATGGTGGTTGCCTCACCCCAGCATTAAGAAACAGAAATTCATTTGTACTGATCTCTTGCAAAGTTTGAACATTTAGTTGAATATCTCTTTTCCACCAAGCAATCCACCTTGAACCCTTCCCACATCTTGAAACAGTGAACACACAGCCCTAAGCAGCAGGGAGTTTTGCTCCAAGAGAAACTCTTCACCCAACTTTTACACCCCTCCACCCTGTAATGATACAGAAAGAGTCTGAAAAATAAGCCTTGTAATTAGCAACCCAGTCAAATTAGATTCCCATTGTTTCTCCTTCAGCTCAACTATGCCTGCAATGCTCTCTTTAGCTCTGGTTAACCACTGTTTGTCAGTCGGGTCCAGCACTCCGATGAAACCCCAGCAGCCTCTTCCCCGGTGGCGTCACCGGCCTGGATGCTCCGCTTCCCCTCGGCACTGCTGGAGGAGCCACGGCAGGAGCACACAGAAAGCTGCTCTCCCAGGAGACAAAAACACTCAAGGTGCCTCTCATTAGAGCTTGCTGAAACTCACACCCTTCTCTTGTCTTCCAGCCTTCCTCCCTGAAAGTATCTGGAATACAAAACATACGAAAAGCACATGGGGAGACAGGAGGAGGGAGGGGAGTGGAACTTAACATTTCCATAATGAAAAATTTTCAAGGCTTCTTCTCTTTTCTGTTCCTAGAAACAAATAATAGGAGTAAGGAGATTGATTTTCTTGCTTTTTATTGTCCCCTCCTTTTTATTTTCTACCTTTCCAATCCTCTCTATTTTTGGCAAAGTTACAGAGTGACAAAATTACACTGCTGCCTTCTTCTTCTCAGTTTCACTTTGGAATTTTTACACAGAATGGGTTTCTTTGGTTTTGGGTTTTTTTTCCCCAAGGAGTGGGGAAAGGAAAATGCAAAAGAAAATATCCCTAAAATGATCCTAAGCTTTATTCAAGCACTTGTATTAGGAGTTCAAAAATGCTGGGGGTGGTGGAAAGGAGCATTCAAGAAAACCCAAAGTAAGAAGAAAAAAAAAATCAAACACAAAAGAAATGCTTTCTTTTGAAATAAGTTTTGATTGCTTTCCACCTTTCTATCAAAGAATAGGAAAGTATTTTCTTTCAATTATGCATAATTTTCTACCAAAACCTTTTGAGGGGTAATAAAAAGTAATTTTCATTCTGCTTTTTTAAGGCACAGCTGCTTGACATGCCTCATGAAAGGTGCCTGGTGTGCTATTGCCATGGCTGTCTATTGTGTTATATATTGAATGTCTGTCCAGTGCACTCCTGTCTAGAGAGTGCCTCCAGTTGTCCTGGATCTTGTGAAAATCATGGGACTAAGGAACTGCAAACATCCCTGTCCTTCTTGTGCATACAGATCTGATCACTGAGATCACCACATACAGTGAAAATATTGCAAGTGCATTAACAGTCTTCCCCCGAGTCCTTGTATTCCAGTTAAATAACCAGTAAGTTCTGCTCTGGACTGCTGTGCACACAGGTTGTTTCAGACTTTGTAACCAAGTCAAGATTTTCAAACAATCCAGGGAGCCATTATGGAAGCCAAAAAGCAGCTTGAACTTTTAGATCAAAAAGTCCTGTTCTACACAGGAAAAATTTTATTACAAACGTGCTCACTTTCCTAAAGGAGCCCACACATGCCCTAACAGTTCACCTTGAGTTAGGAAATTCCCTTTCACCAGCATTCTGAACACACGTGCTGCTTGCTTTCATCAAAGGAAAATTCAGCGGCCCAGAAAGGAGGGGGAAAGGTGTTGGTGTTAGGGGAATTTGTCAGCTGCAGAATCAGAGAGTAATTTCTAAAACCCTAAACACTTCAGCAATAAATGTGCATTCCCCAGGAGGTGCGGGTCCTGCGATGGCCTCTCCACCAGCGAGGAGGCCTCAGGAGGGCAGAACCACACCTGCTGAGGGACAACCAGGAATGGGAATTCACCTGGCAGAGCGCACAAAACACAGCAGCTAAACGAAACTCGGTATGGAGACATCCTGGGATTCATGTCGTGACCAGGGCACACGCTCAGCCCCCAGCAGCGAGGGGCAGGACAGGGCTGGCCCCACACCTGGGTCACGTCCCAGATGCTTCCAAGCAAAACAGCCTCACGTGGGAAACCTCCCTCCAGCACTCACAGAGGGCAAGGTACAAAATCCAAAGCTCTGCCAAGTGAAGTCCAACAGGGAGAGCTGGAAATGGAAACCAGAAGCCAGCTTTCCAAAGAGCATTTGTTTGTAATGTGGCAAGCCCAAGGCAACCCTCATCCCCCCACTGCACCTCCTGTTCACACACCTCACCTCTCGCCAGGTCCCTCTCTCCTGAAAGAGGATTGATTGAAGAGTGAAGACATCCCCACTTTTCCTGCCTCTGCTACAGCACAACAGCCTCCAGAAAGGCAGCAGAGGACCAAGCAGAAAGAAATGAGCTTTAGTTTGCCCCAGCACCCACTGCCAGCATTCACACTCCACCCCTGGGCTGATCTGAAGTACCCACTGCCTCAGCCAAACCCTCTTGGGAGCAGCCTACAGCTTCATCCTCAGAGAGTTTTGAACTGAAGGTCTGATCCAAGTGCTTTTCTACACAGGCAAATTCAGATCCAAGTGAACACCCGAAGGCAGGTCCCACACGCCGTGCTGGTGTGGTACCCAGGTGTGAGAGGAGCTCTTTGGGCCCAGGCTGCCTCGGCAGCTCTTCTGATGCCATGAGTGAAAAGTCCACAACCCTGAGGAGCTGGTCTGAGAACTTCCCTTCACCCCACTGACCAGAGGGGGTTTGCAGGAGGTCAAGTGGCCAGAAAACAAGGACGTTGACAAGGGAAAATGAAAGTCAAATGAGAATAAAACATAGAAAGATGGGAAAAAGGGAGACATGGGATGCATGACTGACATTTTATAGTCTCCACCTCAGTTTGCTGTGCCCCAAACCCTTCAATATGGCAACAAAGCATTTATGGCCCACTCCAAAGCTACCAAGAGCAGTGGGAATCTTCTCACTGGGTTTGCAGGGTTCAGGTTCACAAGGCAGCTCATAGATGGGTTTCCCTGAGGGTGTGGGCAGGACTGCTGTCAGATCTCAGAACTTCACCCATTTCCCCACTGGAGGATTGGGGGCAGAATTCCCCACCAGAAGCCTCATTATAAGGTTCTCCTGGGAATGGCAGATCTTTCATTGTGGATGCCCAGGAGCATGCACTATCCTGATAACAAAGGTGTGTCTTTCTGCTTGAGACATCCCAGGCATTTCCCAGAAGTCCCTGTGTGGCTCGGAGCAGTTACCTTTCAAAGTAATATCTTTTTAATTTGCTCAAGGACACTTTGTGGTGCTATTAAAGTTTCTCTCCAGCAAACATGCTATTATTTAGCTTGGAAACTTAATTAATTAAACAACATGTACAATTTCTTTCAACAGCTAATGCAGCACAGAGGAAGATGATCTGCCATGCTCTTGGTTATTCAGTGCCACTTCCAAGAAGCTCTGAAGTCTCTGGGCAGACAAAGATCCCTGTCCTGCCCCCCTATTCCACCTCTTACCACCATGCAGAAGGATTCTGTGCAAAAGAAGAGCCTCTCAAATAGCAGATGCTGCAGCCTACAAGCCTCACAACTGACTGCCCTCCACATCATCTTTGCTTCAGAGCTGCCAAACCTGTTAGCGCTGGTAAAATTTTACTGTGTCCTCAAATCCCACTATGTCCCTTGAAAATGCCTCTTGGCAGATAATTCTTATAGTGCAGTCCCTTGTATGCAATAAGGTCTTTCCATTGTTACTCGTGGCACACTTTTCAGTTTGAATTTCCTCCTTCTTTCTCAAGATAAAATAGAGAAGGAAAGAACTGGTCAGGTTTTCTAATGAGATTCTTCAGACCTTCTTCTCTACTTCTCTGTGAGCTTTTTTTATTGCTTCTATGTGAGGCAATAAAAATATGAAAAATTAGGAAACTGTTGTTAATTTGCCATGTTTTTCTGAGGCTCTGAATACCAATTTCCATTTTCTCCTCATTTGGACTTCTCATAACATCATTACTACAAACAAAGGGTTAAACTAAGTCACAATTTAATCCATTCCCCATTATATTGCTGAAATGAGCAAAAAAAAAGGTCAGTCTTGGGCGGGATCAATGCTTTCCTTCCACAGCACAAACAACCCCGCTCAGCAGTTTGCTAATTTATCATCATTCATTTCAAAAAGAAGCTTTATTGGAAGTGCAATACCTTTTGTTTCCCGGGAAATGCAGGGTTTGCCTTGCCTCTCCTACATAGAGTGAGAGAGGAGCAAGAGCAAATCTACCCAAAGTGATCTGACAGCGCTCAGTGTTACTGATAATACTTCAATACAAGCAGCTCCAAGAGGCAATATCCCCTGTGGAGATTGGGAGCATCAGGTAAATTCCTTTACTGTGCTCTTAAGTGCCCAGGGCTTATCAGCAAGGCTATGAGGACTGTGTTACCTTGTCAGGAAAGAGTCTGGACCAGCAGGGGCAAAAGACAACTGAATCGTCAGAACTGAGCTGAGTAAGTCATTTAACAGAAGCCCAGTTAGCTGCACTACATTAGCCACACGGGAGGTTTTCCTCTCACTCCTGGAGCTGGTGGGGAGCACACCTGTGTAAGATCTCTGCTGGGATCACACAGCTGGACCCTCACACTACAGACAACCACCAAGACAGACGTATTTTGTAGCCGCCCCTTCCCGCACCTGATGAGATGAATCCAAAGAAAAGTTTAAAGTCCTTAAGGCTCCATCTCTGCCAGAGTCCTCCCTCGAGTTTAAGCAATGCTGTAGTTCAGCAAAATGTACAGCATTGGTGTGACCCAAACCCTGCTTGCAATGGGCAGGAGCAGCTTCCCTCCACCCCTCCGCCATGGCTGAACCTTGCCTGAGCCGCACGGAAACCCTCCCATGCAGGGAGCAGTCCCCAGCTGTCCTCCCCACCCCTCGGAGGGGCTGGGAAAGCAGGAAATCTTTCTTGATCTTCTGTGAACAAGCCCTCTGTCACAAACCCATATTCCAAGGACCAGGGGGAACACTAATTAAAGGAGCAAATATGCCCTGGTTTTGAATGTGCAGGCGGCTCAGGGACACAGTCTGGATTTCCAACCAGCTGGCTCATTGTGGGGCAAACAGCTGCTTGATTTGTCAGGCTTCATTGCCTGTCCAGCCCAGCACCAGGCTGCAAATACACTGAAAGAGATTTCCACCAACACATGCAAGACTCGAACTTCTCCCTCAAGCAGGCACATAAGCCATCCCTTTAAATGGGGTCAGTGTTAATTAACCCACTTTAAGCCCCTTTATGCAGAAAAAAGAATACTTTTTGCTTTCTGTGGACACAGAGTTTCATCTGCCAGCTACCACTACGTTGTACAGAACAGCTCTCTTCTTTCACTTGCAGGGAGAGGGCGTTTGTGTACCCTCCACATTCGGGAAGATCCCCAGCAAATGGAGAAAGGCCTCCTACAACAGGAGAACATGTAGGTGGAACTATCAGCTTATTTCACTGAAAAGCATGAGTACAATTGTGGAAGGAAAGGCACTTATTCAGAGTACTCTGTTAGTAAGGTTTTGGCTTGGCACTGTTCACTGAGGGCCTTTTGGGTTTGGTGTATATATATTAATTGGAAAATGAGCAGGTAGAACATATAGCATGCACCCAGAGTAAGGACTCTCTTTACTGCTATTTACACACACACATTTCTATTGTCTTCACTCAAAAGCCAAGTCATCTTTCTTATGCATCAAAAGACCTGAAAAGCCCAGAGGACCTGCTGGAAAAAAATGTTTCTATTATAGCATCTCTTAAACATAAAAAGTATCGCAAAGCAAAGACTGAGCATGTGACTTACTAATTTGTTGCCAAAAACTCAAACATGGATCCACATTTCACAACAGGCTTACCTGTAAAAAAAATACAAAGAAACAAAATATATGGATTCCCATAAGTTTGTGTTGGGAAATATCTCCCCTTCTACTTCTGTTTTACAATCTTAGGTTATTTTAAAACTACAGAACATTCAAAGCTTTGAGTGCTTCTATTCTCTCTGGTTATTTGCTGGCCTTGAACCCGACTCTTCAAAAAAGCCTACCTTCACTGCAAAAAGACCAAGAAGTATAATTACAGGGAACCGTTATCCTTAGATTGAAGTGGAGCAGAGATGCAGCTCGGCCATCCCAGCCTTGAGTGTGCTCAATGAGGTAAACTCCACCAGGAAGAGTACAAGGTTCAATCAGTGACCTTGGCGTAAAAGCTGGAATATCACTAACCCCAGCCACTTGAAAATCAAGAGACAGGATTAAAAATAAATACACACAAACAGCAGTCTTTGGGTTGTGGACAGAGAAAGGTTTCTCCTCTTTGGCTCGAATTTCCATTTACTCTTCCATGGGTGGGGAGCACAGGAAATTACTTCCTTAAAGGATGCTGAGAGATACCCCCGAATCCCAGAGCTGAGGCCTTAAGGAAAACCTCAAACCAGAAACATTTGTAATAAAATAACACTTCAAGATGCAAAATTAAGGCTTTGCACCAGTATCCACACACCCCCTTTCCCAAACGAAGACAAAATTCCCAATTTCTTCACTTTTACTTCAGAATATTCCCCAGAGAAAGATCCCTTCTGGCTTCCCTTTGCTATCGTGTTGTTTTTCTCTGCTTCACCCTCCCTTTAACCTAATTTGTTCTTTAGATGTAAATCTCAGCTCTCCTGATTTCCTAACCAGTTCATAATATTTTTACATTAATGTTTTACATTATAAAAGACTGGATGAAGAAGCCTCTACTGTTATTTCTTGTTTCTGCCTCAGAGACCACAATGCACATTTACCGTGCTATAGGGCAGGTATGGTACAGCCCTGCATGTGCCATGTATCTGCATTACTTCTCTCCACCCCCAGCTGTGGATGTTTGACTACTGGAGCCCAGGCATGAGTTTAATGGGTGATTTTTATAGGTGTGACAGCTAGAGTAAAGTACTTAGCACTTGTGAAAATCAGGTCTCTTGGCTCCAAAACCAACCTGGGCATTCAAAATCATTACTCAGATCCTAAAAAATAATGAGATTGGTTTAGCAATAAAGATGGGTTTAGATATTAAAGGTTTTATTTGCCTTACGTTGTTTCTGCATTTTGCATCTTCAAGCCTTCTTTTTTTGTTGGTTTTTTTTTTTTTTCTTTCTTCCTAAGCAAGGAAAATTCGAAACTGTCTTTTAAATGAAAACAGAGAATCTTCCCATAAATCATCTGACTTCTGGAGCTAGGATTTTAGGAAAAACATACCACCTCATCAGATTGATGGCTCATAGAAGTAATTAGCAGTGCGTATCCCCATCAGAAACACATTTTCTTGTACAGGTTTCTTCCAAGTAAAAAAGATATCAGAACTGTGTTCTCCCCTTGTGGATACTGTTGCCCGGTCTGTCCCAGTTATCACAAAGGGGACACTTACATTCAGTAAAGAGGCACATCTGCATTTGGACTTACAGACCTACACGAAATGTATTTCAGAGGAAACCTCTTACCCATCAGAATTGTCACACTCACTTCATGCAGCCTGAGGTATTAGAGGGTATCTGTGTCCTTTGGTTGTATGAGAGAGACATCAAAGCTCTACTAAATCCACACCTGCCCAAGTTCGGGACTCAATGATCATCAAGTAGCCTGAAGCCTAGCTGTTCATGAGGCCTTGATCCAAAACTTTCCAAAGGTCTGGGGAAAATCTAAGGCAAGATTTAGCTTTGTATGTTACTCATTTTGAGGGTGGGAGATGAGGGAGCAGAAATTAACAATCATCAGCAAGTCTAAACCAACTTCATCCTCCAGCACTCCCATACAAAGCAGGACAAACTAACCCTAAGCTGATAAAAGCCTACCAGACATCAGAGAGGGTGATCAGTAGCACACTATGGATGGACTTGCAAGCTCCCTCGTGAATTAAAAAATGCAAATGATTCCAGAGAGAGGGGGAGATTTTAACATACATTAATATATTTCAGACTTGCCACATTCTTTAAGTTCTGTTGTTGAATTCTTTTCTGGGAGAAGGGGGATGGCAAAGTGACCTATTGGTGTAAATAATCAAATACAGGCTTGGCATGAGGCAAGATTCCATCCACGCTCTCAGGATCTCAAACTGGCGTGAAGGTCATGCTTCCATCTCCTCCCTTATCTTTCAGAAGTGACACCTCTGCACTGCTTAGCAGTAGCCTGGCCAAATGGCAAGATTTGGTGCTGCTACATCACCCTGGAATGAGCACTCAACAGGTTACCAACCTGAAAGCTTTCAAGAGCCATCAAGGCTGTTTCCAAGTCATTCTTCCAAGTCTACCTCCTTTTCCAAGAAGTTTTCTAAGAAGTAGGGAGCAACGTACCATTACCATGATGATGCAGAGGCCCACAGGCCAGGCATCAGGACTTGGCAGCTCTTTTTTGATGCTTCACTTCCAACACTATAACCAGAGTCAGTTTTGGCTGGAGATGGTATAGCTAAGGACTAATCATGTTCCTACTGAAGTTAAGGGAAGTTAATTTCCCTATCATTTTCACCTGTGTTGGATAAGTTAAGGACATTCAGCTATCAGTGCAATCAGCGATGGAGTCATACAAAGGTGGAGAAAATGGGATGTACAGGCCCTCTGAAAGAAAAATAAATGTAGGAGCAAAGATCATCACAATCCATCCTGCTTAAGATAATTTGAGAGGCCTACCTTTCTGTAACCTGGTTTGGGAAGAGATATGCACACTCACTGCCTCCTTTTCCTCCCTGCAAACTCCCCATGCTGTTCTAATAAGAGTCCCTAGTAAGACAAACTAAACACACACAGCTTTTCAAAGAAGGCATCAATGCCCTAAAATAAATAATCCTTTACACCCTTGTGTATTGCAGCACTTCCTGGGCCTTAGGCAGGGAGAAAACAAGACAAACTGCAGCTGTGAAATATGAAGTAGGACAGGAATGAGAAAACATTCCTTTCTCCTGAGGAAGCATACGCAGAGCTGCAAGCGTTTTGATCTACCACTTTAAAATGAGGCCTTGCAAATGAACTGCCTCATACACACACAGAATGAGGAAAGAGCTCTTGCTGAGCACATGCAGTATGGACCTGTCAGCGGAAGGTGTTCCAGAAGCACCAGGAGATGAACAGAACCAGCAGGAGGAAAACAGCAGTGCTGTTTTTCCCTGTTAGCCTCTTTGCTGTTACTGTTTTATTCAGCTTTCTTCCTTGCCTGTATTCTGCTAGGACCTTTTCTGCTTAGAAAGGAACCATGACTGTGCACAAATGCAAGGCTATAAATCACATCACAAGATGTTTCTTAAGGTTTAAATATGTTTTAATCTGCAGGTATAAGGGGAGTACTCATGAGAATTCTGGGAAAGGAGAAGCTGGTGATTGGGAGCACATAGTGTTGCTCTTGTTTTCCAGCCAACAGTCATGCCAACATGGCCAGGTACCCTCAGCTCAGGTGCTCTATTGGAAGCACTGGTTTTGCAAGGTGGGAGGAAGGCACTGCCACTGCTGTTATAATCAGTAGCTTCCAAAGCCCACCCACTGTATCTAGCTCTATGTGATGTCTGAAAAAGGGTGCAAGAACAAGGTCCAACTTCCTAGTGCTAGTTCCTGGTTAACCATGAGGCTTTGGCTCCCAGTTGGGACATTGCACCAAGCAGCAGCAAACGTCACTGTGTTCAGAGAGGAGGAGAGAAGGACAGTTTTCCAAAATATTTGTGTAAAACTGATATCTCAGCATCTTAAAATACCTACCTAGGAACCAAGTACCTTGTTCAGCTTAGATCAAGTCAGAAATATAAAAATAATTGTAAGAAAAACTGAGTCACTGTCAGCATTCAGTGTCTCTGAGACCCATCCCTGTCCTCTGGGCTCCTGAACTGTCCTTCCTGTAACAAGGGGAACAGAAGACAACCAGTATCTGCTGACAAGGGAACAAATGGAATATACTGTGGCAGTAAGTTAAGTTAACTCAGCTTGAAGGAAACAATATTAGGCATTCCAAAAGCAAATAATTACACTCTCCCTAACTAAAGTTGTCACTCTAGACAGTCTTGCACAGAAGAACCAAGACTTGCTCACTGCAGTCCTGTCATCTCTGAATATATCTCTTTTCACAATTTATTTCTAACTTCTTTGGATGCAAACTTTCCCGTGCTGTTGTTTGTGTCCAAGTATAAACAGGGCCTTTTTGAAGATGGAGACTTCCAGGCTTTGATAAAGGCTTGGAAGGTTCTCTAGCACTGCTGCAGTCTCCCCAAGAGCTTATGCATCCTTTGCAGAGATGTTATTTCGCAACTTTTCAAACACCTCAATAGATTTTGACAGATATCCCTACACCTCAGGTAAGCACCAGCATGCTAACAGGACTATTTTTCCTACCCAGTCAACAATGAAATTATAAGGAACACTGCACTGACATGTGCAGACACCAACTCTTAATTTCTAACAATAGTTGCTTCTGGCCGCCTCCATCTGAGAACACTCACCAGAACCTAGATGTTGCTGTCAATTGTCTTCCAATGGAGTGGCACATGTTATTTCTAGGGAAGAAACTAAAAACGTATTTCAAAAGTGTTCAATCAACCCTGTCAGCATCATATCTCTCAAGAGAAGAATCAAGTAGGAACACCAGAACTCAACTTGAAAGGTTTACTGTTTCACACCATGTACTGCTATAATTATCAGAGTGTACAGGCAAGGTACAAGCACAGCAGAATTTTTTGGCCAACCACTAAAAGAGATTGGCACCCCAGATGATAAACATTTCATTAAGTTCTCTCTGCTGTCCATTTACACACACCCTGCAGATACTCTTCAGACCCAGCTTGTGTGAGCTGAAGGTATTACATACAAGACCTGTTAAGAAGACAACTCTTTTGCTTCATGGTACTTGTTTCAAGTTTCAGTAATTCAGTGCCTTCTACAATGAGTTGAAAACAAACCTATTGTGGTATTTTCATGCAGCACAATCATTCTGAAGCATCATCCACATTTAAATGGGAGTCTTTCCAATCAGGACATGCAAACCCAGTGATTATTGCACTAAGCTGAGATGTGACAGATTCAAACACTAGTCCCTGATGTGAAACTAAATTGTCCTGACAGATGAGGGACTTTGAACCCCTCGTACCTGGTTCAGTGCTTGCATGTGTCTCTAGGATGACATTCATAAGCAGATGCACTTACATGCTGAACAACTTCCATGTGTGCAGCTGGCAGAGCAGCAGAGCAGCAGCCCCTATAACAGCCTGGCAATGCTCCTCTGGTCAGTAAGGGCTCTACTTCACAGGGCTTTGATCATCCTCAATCACTGAGAAATTGAAGAGTAACCAGCTATCTGTAATCATGTCTTACATACTCAAGTCTCTGCCCAAGTTGTTCAGCACTTCAGCTGAGAAGAGCCAAAGGGGACATCGTTGTCAGCTTTCCCCTCATTATTCTGTAGAATGCCACATCTCCCCTTTCTTCACCTCACCAGCATTCCACTAAGAAAGTCTCCTAAACAAGAATGCAGAAAGTAAGGAAGATAGATTCTGTGATTCTATTACCCAGAGTGATTTGTAGGACAACCTTCCATATCCAAATGTTCAACTTAGTCCTCAAGAAACAAGTATTTTCTCCTCTATGCATGTCTCAGGGGCTTCCTTCTAGATTTTACAGCAAAAACTATTGAAATACAGATTCACTAGAAACTTTATGGAGTGAAAACACATACTGTTACTCTCCTTTCTAAAATATACACATAATATGAGATCCACCTCTGCTGAATTTCACTTCATCTTGACACAACTTACATGAATGCTGACACCAAAAAGAAGCCTACTCTTCATTGTCTCATCTACAGGAAAGAGGTCCAGCTTTGTATTTCCAGTGCTTTCAAAATAAGCAAAGGATAGTACTGAAGAACTCTGCTGGCTCTCCTGTACTCTCAAGCACCTGAGACAGGGATGGGAAAGAACCTTTCACAATGTAATTAATCCTCATTTTCTCTGGCCCTGGAGTGCTTGTCTCCTTCACCCATAACTGAAAGAAACAACAGAAAGCTCTGGAGGCAAGGGAGGGGACAAAACCAGCTGCTGAAAGTTGTTCTCCCTGTTGGCTGTATTGCTTATTAGGTAACTGGTTAATTTTTTTCATCACAGAGGTCATCATAAATAAATTCTGCATATAGATCAAGTTGAAATGGGGCAGTCAGGAGAGTCAGACTCCAACCCCCAAAATTACACTCTCACAGGATCACCCAACAGCCTTGGGGGACCTGTTCCATGCCCATTCTGCCATAAAAGGCTCTTTCACTGGGACACCACAGAAAGCCCGGCATCAGCTGAGACTACAGCCTGTCACATTGTTCACCATGGCCTCACTGCCTCCCCACACTCTGAACACCTCCAGTTCCCCCTGTACCCCCACCGTGGGCAGTTTGGGGCTGAATCTGGCACAGGGCCAATGCTCCCAGAGCTGGTGCAGGCTTGGGGACCCAGGGCACAGCATGAGCCACACCCTGCTTCCCTCACCTGGGAAATGGAAGGAAGCCAAGATTCTATTTCCTATAGGAGGCTGTGGACTGGGTGTCAACTCAGGAACTGCCCAGCACCCCTGACACGGATGAAGCAGGAGACATGCAGGTTCTGAGCTTTGTGTGCTCCGCTTCTTTCAAGACTACAGGCCCAAGCAGCAGGGCAGGAGCACCTGGCTTGCTGGCTACCAGCTGAACTATCTTGACTTGTACCTGGGGCACTTGACAGTAAGTACTCACAAGAACTGTTTTCTAATTAGCCATGCACACCAAAGGAAGAACCATATAGCTAATAAGTACAAACAGAATCATCATTAGATGAGACTATTAGGTACTTGCAACTGAGATTGTAGCCATTTGTCTTGACAATAAGCTTAGGCAAAACTGATGCATGGTGTCCTTTAAATCTCAACTGGTTTAATTAGACTAGTTGAGGATATTTGATAACCCAACCCTTTAGCCCCTCTAAAAATAATCACACTGTATGTCCTACTTATTAACTTTGATTTATATCAAGATACATTTCTGTTTCTCTAGGGGGCATTTACAAAAGTTAAAATGCAGAGCCAGCCAATAAATCCATCCAGTACATAATGAAATGACCTTCCAAGGAAGTAAAACCCCATCACCCTGAAAAGCCAGAGAGGCCTTTGTTGGATTTGCTGAAGGTAACTCCAGCTTGAAAGATGGCATCTCTGCCTGAGAGGTTGGAAAAAGTGGTGGCTATCATGTTTGAGTGTATTATTAAAAGTGACAGTTATCTCTGTATGCTTACAATTGGAACTTCTGATTTCACAGACTATAACAAATGCACCACTGCTGTTCTGGATGGCCTAGCATTAATAAAGCAAACCAATTTTGAATGCCCAAGGCCGGGACCTCAGGGACAGCAGATGGTACCCAGGATACCCATTCTCACATTAGCATAAGAATGGTATGGAGTGGGTCACAGATTGCCTTTAAGCAAGCTTTCAGTTGTCCACACAGTCTCTGCTTCCAACCAAACGAGAAAACAGCATTGTCTGGGATTTTTAATTTAGGTAATCGGTGCTTCATTACATAAAATGTATTTCACAAGCAACTCAAGCAATAAAGAAATCTATCTCCTTTGTAACTACGTGCACTCCATAAGCACCTTATTCAAACTTTGCACATGCAACAAAAGGAAATGAACAGTCCTTGTTCATATGTGTTAAAACACTTTGGACAAATTACTTAACAAATCCTAAAATTAAGACTTTTTTTTCCCTAAAATTGCTTCTAATTTTCTCTGTAATTACCGCTGTAATTTCTCGTAGGCACAAATGGCATATACATTGATTTCCAACTTGACTCTCTCACTGAGAATCAGAACAAATCCCAAATAGAAAATTGGAAACTGTGCCTCGAATTCTTTAAAAGGATATGAAATCCACATGCTCATCTGGATTCAAAATTAAGACTGTCCTGATCTTAAAAGAGGCAAAACTTCACCCCATTCCTAATTTAAGCCTCAGAGTTAAGTAAAAAGCAGCCAAGGACTGGACTCTCCAGAGAGAAGTTCAGCGCGAGACTCAGGATATCATATGCAAACTTTCATGAGATATTTTGTCCTTTCTAGAAAACACAGGTAAGTTCCACTTTATTTAAAGTCTCACAGAATGTGTTTGATATCTTAACATCAATAATGAACAATGCCTTTGTGTTTACATGTCTGTCTTCATGGCTGAGTTAACTCAGATTTCTGAAATAATAAATTAATAATTAATTTCTGTTTTCTGAAAATATGACTCTGTATTCATCATATTTTGTGCCACTTGAACAGGGTTTTTAGCTGAGTTTGTTCCTGGCTGTTTATTAACCATCAAGAGAATGCTTTAACTCCACTCATCATATGCATCAGTCAAATCAAATCTGGAAAAACCTAGAGGAAGAACCCCATTTTTGAAAAAAACAGGAAGCACATTAATTGAGAGGTTCCCTACTACCTCACAAGCTCTCTGCAAGAAAGATACAGAAGGGCAGAGATAATTTCTTTTTTTTTTGCCTCCATCTGAGAAACAGGAAGAAAAAAAAAAAAAGGGGTGTTATTTCCACTCCCAAACCTAAAGGATTACAGAGGAGTTAATCCACACAGATATCGTGTGCCCACATACCTCTTCCTTATCACTGCACTTACTCTAGAAAATAGCAATCATGGCTTCACCTGCTTGGATCCCCCTTCAGATCCCCATGATGGGAGCTTATGAAGCAAAGACTGGTGTTAAAAATCTGCAGGGTGTCCAATAGATGGTCAACCTCATTCCAAGTCAAAAGTGCAAAGCTCCAGTGGTGACAGTGCCAGGGATTCCCTAGAATGGATCTTGGCAGGCTCAGCAAGCCTTTAGCTTCCCAAGCTGTTCTCCAAAACGAGCCTGATGAGGAGCTAGCAAAGGCAAGTCACTCCACACCACAGGCACACCCCAGATTCCAGACATGGTTGATGGTAAGGCAGCTGAGAATTACAGATTTACACACAACACAGACTGGCACAAGGAACAGATGAAAATCTTTTGTTGATGTTGCTGTTCTTGTTTCTCATGTAACAGTTTTCATTCCCTAAAGCCAACGTACTAATTACCAACTGAAAATAAGTAATCTCATCATCTTGAACAAATACCTCTGGAGCTTGACTGGAAAATTCAAGAAGCCATAACTGAGCAGTTAAAGCAAATAACTATTTCTGTATCTTGATCAGCACGTTTTCTTTTCTATGAACTACTGGAAAATTATTAATTCTCTAGAAACTCTATGGAATTAAGGACAACTTTTGAATAAACTGGAGGATATTTTGGGTCACAAGATCACTGGACTCCACGGAATTATGAGGGTCCTTTCCTAGATGAGGTGTTCAGAAGGCGGCTGAGGATTTTGTAGTTGATAGGTGAAATATGAAAAAACACCAAGGGGAGGGACTAAAAGCTGGTTCCTTATGTAATCTTGAGCAGAGCTGCTTAGGGCTTATTTTTCTGAACTGTTTGGCTTCAACAATTTCAATTTTCATTGAACTTCCTTCCAATCAGATACTTCTGGGGATGGAATTTCTAAAAATTATACCAAATGGCAATTTACAATTTTGCCACTGGAACGTGGCCCACTGAGAAGACCCTCTGCTTAACAGTCAGCATTGTTTAACAGAGAAAAAATGTAAATCTAGCAGCATTTCTTGGCTCTGCCTTTGGGGGAAGAACTTTCCACTGTTGCAGGTGTCTCCGAAGTGGTTCCAGAAGGTGAGCAGAAGCGAGGTAGTAACCTGTGCTGGAGGGGAAGTGTCATCTCCTCCTGTCAGTGCTAGGACCTCTCACACTCATCACAGAGTGAGAATGAGTGAAGGAAGGAAGACAAACACAAACATTACAGTAAAACACTACATAAAGATATTACACTGCTTTTGTAATGGATATTTATAGCCAGAGTTGGGATGTGACTGTAAAAATATTATTTTAAGATGATCTCTAATATCTCATTTATTCTTCTCAGATTCTGTTGGGGTGGTCTAGAGAAAAAACCCACACTGCAGCCAAAGCACTGCAGGCAAGTGCTGAATGTTCTGTAAAAACATAAACAGCTTCTTGCCTGCAAATCTGCTCTCCATCATATTTCTCATCTTTCACTCCTCAGTTCCCAAGATACTAGAATTTCCTCAGTTCTGTGGTTACCTAGAGTTTTCTCATGGAGACAAGCACCAAACAGATAATGAAGAAAACAAACAACAGTCAAAAATCCCCTAAAAACAACCCTTCAGCTTATTATTCCTTTATTCTTCCTGTGCAGGCTCAGAGCCAAAGACACTCCAGCCACTGCTGGGGAGATCAGTGGTAAACATCGTTAGCTGTTAGCAGAGAAAAAAATCTTAAAATAAACAGTTCTTCAAGGTATAATTTTTCCCCTGATAAACATTAAGAAGGGGCAAAACCAACAGACCTCTTTATCTCCCTTCTTCATTAATTAATAATATAAGCACTAATCTGAAAATGAAAATGGACAGTTTCTTTGGTCCTATGGGAAAGCCCCAGAAAACAGGCAAAAGGCTGTTGCCCCATTTGTCACATGGCTGCCACGATGTGCAGGTGGTATGGCAGAAATGAAATCCCACATTCTGACGAAACCTCATGTGGGCATGGGCTCTCCCAGTGCATTCTGTGCTGGATCAGGCCCGGGCAGACACCTGTCTGAAGTGCCTTTCTGACTATGAAAGAGGAGGATATTCCATTTCAGTTCTTGCAGCTATTAAGGAGTCCCAGTGAAATGGTCATTAAAGATCTGTCAGGCCAAAATGTGCTGCACTTACGGAGCTTTTATATGATTTGCCTCTAGCTGTCTGTAAAGAGTGAGGATGTTACATAGCATCCTTTTTACAGAGATCTCAAAGAGATAAATGAAAATAGTTTTCTATCTGGAAGATGCAAAGTGCAGGGAGGTTAAGTGAACAATCCAGTCTCTCACAGCAGGGCAATAGGAGAAGTGAGGACAGAACCCAAATCAGCTGATAATCGTCCTGTGACCTCAGCACTAAATGGGGATCTTCCTGTACTTACAGCCTCTTTCCCAGATAAGTTTGTCCTGCCAAGGTGTACTCCAAAGAGTACCACTGGTCCGGGAGTCCTGCTGCAGGAATTTGTGTGGATGAGCAGAGAAAGTTCCTTCAGTAACAGCCTTTCCAGAGCTTCTTCCAGAGGTCAGCAATCTTACTGCCTTGTTTGGTTCTGGGCTCTTCCTGACTTTTAATTAATCTGAAGGATTTGATTCATTGTTACTCAGCACTAAACTGTTTTCCTTAAAAGGGCTAATCAAACTTTGATGAGGCCCTTGAGCAATGGGAAGATTGATTAGATACATTAAAGGTTAGGTGTAGAGCAAAACTGAAGATGAGGGCATAAATTCCTGTTGAGTTCAATAGAATTATGACAGGTATTTCTACACATATCTTTTTCCAGTGCTCTATCCCATATTTTTATGTATTTGTGTAACCACCCCAGCATCCTGAAAGAGGGAAATGGTAACCTGTCCCATGCTTTGCTTAGCTCCACAACCTACGTGTTTTGAACTACTTAACGTGGCAGAAAAGCTGCAGTGTCGCAGCCTCTGCCCTGCCGTCAGCCCTGTGCTGTACATTCACCCACAGGTGGGGTGAAAGGGATGGTTTTGATGGCAAGGGTTGAGAGGTGGGCAAGGAAGAGAGGTTGTCCTGCAGACATTCAGGAGTGACCACCTGTGAGTGAAATAGAAGCTCTCAGCAATGTTTAAGTGACGGTGCAGACCTGAATACCCCACTTGAATACTTATGTCCTTAGCAATACTTGCTTTCTTACTCCCCAAAATCTTCAGCAGTGAAGATGCTGCATCCTCCCTAGGTAGCCTGTTGTAAAATTTAGTATCACTGTTGCTGGAAAGCATCCTTAAATTTATAAGGATAAACTTCTGAAAAATATATTGATCTGTGTGCTGATCTATGAAGGCAAGAAAATGAGCTACAATATGGGGAAATGGACTGGCCAGCAAGTTCCTATTGTATGGTCTTTACACTGTCACCCGAGCTGCCCAGGACAAGTCATATCAGGCTAGAACAGCAGAGTAGGTGACCTTCAGACCTACTCTAATATTGCAGTCCTTATGCTACCACAAAAATAAAACATTCACACCAACTGCCAGACAGCAGGTCAGTTTTTCCAGCTGATCCTCTGTCTTATTATGTAAGAGACGTTGTTTGATTATTGCTCTCTGCTAACCTCTGCATAAATCAGCCATTAAGGACTAGAATAGAAATTGTTACTGAAAATTCAATCAGTGTTTCACTGATTTTTTAATACATGAGCATGTGTATATCAAGGTGCATTAACCTGCTTGAGCCTATTGGAAAAGGTTTTATTAACAAACTCCATACAACCTAACAACAACATAGGAGAAAGGAGCAGTGGTCCAGGACATGGGAAGGATGGCAAAAGTTAAATACAAATTTCTCAACTTCAGAAGTCATAAATGGTGTATTTAGGAAAGGGCATTATGCATTATTTCACCTACAAATGTGGTTTTATCTCCTACACAGTTTAATTTCCATTTTGCTTTGGCTGACACGTGTTCATAGAATCACAGAACCACAGAATATCCTGAGTTGAAAGGAACCCACAAGGATCATCAAGTCCAACTGGCCCTGCCCAGGACAACCCCAGTAATCCCACCATGTGTCTGAGAGCATTCTCCAAATGCTTCTTGAGATCTGTCAGGGTGGTGATGTTACCACTGGGAAGCCTGTTCCAGTGCCCAGCCACCCTCTGGTGAAGAACCTTTTCCTAATATCCAACCTAAACCTCTCCCAACACAGCTTCGTGCTGTTCCAAATCTCTTGTTTATGAGGCCTAGTGACACGTGAGGCCAGATCAGGTGATCAATACCTTCCCCTTCCCCTGCCTTTCCCTTTCCCTTTCCCTTTCCCTTTCCCTTTCCCTCTCCCTTTCCCATGGAAATTTATAATTTCCACTGTGTTTGATGCTCATGGTCACAAGCTGCCTTGCAGATAATGCTGCCATTTGATGGTACCCCAGGTTTGAAATTTGGGAAACTGCTGATACTGGTCAGTGACTTTGCTTGGGGCACACTCAGTATCAGGGAAGGAAATGTCTTACGCCGTAAGACAGGATGGATCCACCCCAAAATCAAATTAATCCCTTAAAAGAAAAACATGCCAACAAATGGGTTTCATGACTTGAAACTGCAAGAGGCTCCTGGAAAACCTCAGAGGTAGAAAAGGAGACACATTAATTCAGCACTTCACCCAGTCCACTAACACAGTCCACAGTCTGTCACATAATGCTGCATTCAAAGACAGGATTTAGGAGACAGGTTCATTGCAAGGCTACAGCTGCGCCAATCTTAACTTCACATCAGAGTAAACCCCATGGAAGACCTTAGCCTTAGCAAGGCTGCCTGAAATGAAAAGCAGCTATGAAAAGGCCATTTTCACATCTCCTATCCTCACCCTCTATCTACCTATTTATGCATATACCTTTACCTACCAAGAAGGTATAGAAGATGGAACCAGACTCTTCCAAGAGGTGTACAGTGAAAGGTAACAGACACAAACTGAAACATGGGGAATTCTGATTAGATTTTTTTTCATGAGGATGGTCAAACACTGAAATGGCATCAGAGAGGTTGTAGGATCTCTATTTTTGGAGGTAGTGCTAATTTAACTGAACCAAGCCCTGAGTAACCTGCTAAAATTGGTCCTGCTTTGAGCTGCAGGTTGGACTATATCAACCCCACAAGTCACATCCATCCTAAATTATTCTGTGATTTTTCTTGGGTAAATTTGGAATCATACTGTAGGGCCTTATTAAATACTAATATATTTCTATAATACTTAAACTCACCCTCTGCACTGATCAAGAATGGAGACGGGCTGCCAGTACTCAGCTAAAAAGAATAACAGCACTACCCACAAAATACCCATAAGGGCCAGCACCCACACTGCAGAGTTCTGCACTCAGAAACCTCCTCCAGTGCACTCCATGAACACTTCATCCACCGTGGTCCCAGTGTGTCCACGGAGATGCTATACGTACCCTGCTGTGCTCGACAGACCTGTGACTACGGACCACTGGTTCCATAGTGAAACCTTCTAGAATATGATGCACTGAAAGAAAGATTACTGAGGAGTTTTCAAAAGAAAAAACCCTACAGGATCTCAAAATGTATCTTATTCTATCTGAAGGCCTAAGGCTTCAATTAGGAGGATAATTTCAAGGCACTCATTTAATCTTAAGAGAGCACTGTGAGAGACTGGCAGTATTTACATATACTGAAATGATGATTTAAAGTGATATCTATTGATGCCCAAAGGTATTTTTGGGCCCATACTTTCTTCACTGACTGTCTGTTTTTATGGAGTTGTTTGCCAACTACTGACAATCTGTTTAGAAATATCAGGGAACATGAAATCTGGAGGTGTATCAGTGTGTGAACGTCCACTCCAAAACCTCTGTGAAAATAACCTTCAGGGATGGCAATTGGCCAGAGATGCAGTTTGAAGCCAGCTAAGATAAGAATAAATATTCATGGCAGCTAAGGATTTTGCATTTAATACCATTCTGCTAATGCAGATAAATATTCAGATTTCCCTGGCTTCTGGAGAGTAAACCCAGTTTAAAAGAGAAATCCACACAACAGCATTCAAATAATATTGCAACTGCTGGTAAGGCTTTTGGGGGATGTGTTATCCTAGTTTTTACAGACTAATTTGAAATCTCAGCAATTGAAACATCTACATCAGACAACAGATGCAGAAGGATTCATGCTCTGGATCACTGCTGCCTATGGCAGAGGGATGGCTCTACCTGTACCATACTATTCAGCACTATGTTGTACTTCTGTCTTTCAGGACTGTACTTCATTCACAGGTAAAGCACCTCTCACTTATTTTCACATCTTTGCAATGAAGAGTATAATCTAAAATTAATATTTTACTACTGTTACTCCTACCCACTTGTCCCTGTGCTAGGGCAAATGTTTCTGTGGTGTAAACCCCAAGCTCACAGTTGTGCGTAACTGACTCTGAAGTGATGGCTACCTTTGCAAGACTCAGTTTTTACAGGAAAGATACACAAATGAATTAGACTTAACCATGCTATTGCAGCTGTTAACCGTGTTACAGCAGCAGATGTACATAACTGCCTAACCAGGCAGGGCTTTCCTCTCCAGCCGACCAAGAAGCCAGAGTTGCATCCTGTCCCCACCACAAATTCAAGTCACTTCACAGGCAGAAGAGACCTCAGAAGAAATTATTCAAAGGGAAGCAGAATAAAAGAAAATTATTTCCCTTCCTCTGCAGTTTTACAAGCAAAAGAGTAACTATGTTCTACAGCCCATTATTAAAACTCTTTGCAACTAACCACACCATGAGACACTTGCACCCCAGCTGGATGCTACACGAGGCTGTGACTGCAGGACCACTGAGAAGTCACTCCACTTTCTCACATATAAGTTAGGAGCTTAATTCACATGCTTCAGAATATGAACTTTAAACTGTTTTCAACACACCTTCAGACTTCATGAAAGGAAATGAGCAAGATGACAAATGGACCAGTAGTTTGTTTGTTTTTTTCATGAAACAGCTCTCAGACTGCATTAGCTCACTGCCTCTCATTCCTTCTGTGCCATACCTTCATTTCTGGATATCTCTCTAGACTAAACACTCACACTTTCTCTTCCCTCTTCCCTCCTGTGACCGTAGTTCCTGTAAAAAGTTCAGAAAGGAGGGCAAGAGCTCCTAAACAACTCTAGCTGCCACACTTCTGGCTGAACAAAAAGGGGCAAGAAGAATGGAATTGGAAGGGGAAGTAGAGGCACAGCGCAATGAGAGGCCAGGGTTTTTTCCCCCAGTCTTCCACTAGTCTTAAGCAAATCACTTCCCTTATACACTGCTATACATTAAAGTAATATTAAATTGTGCAGGCTTCTGGCAGGATTCCCAAAGTACAATGCTCAGCTACGAGGATACAGGTTTGAGGCATCAAAGCACTCTGGAATTCAAGGTGTTCAGCTCTTAGACATTAAACACAAATTTTAAAAGAATGAAGATAAATATAAACAGAATCAGGACACTTATGATCCCTAGTTTAGAAGTTACCTTCAACATCAGAGCTATTGGAATAGCCCTGCCCATCCAGCTCGTCAGCCTCTCTTCCTTTTAAAAGAATGCCAGAGATCACAGCAGTCAATACATTTATTCTCTCAGTTAACATATACTTATCCTAACATGAATCTTTGCATGATCCTGAGAATTCTCACTCCAATGAGAATGACTTGAAGACATACAGACCACAGGTTTCACCTTTGTGAAGAAAACTGCTTACATGTGGGGGTGCAATTAGAGCAGTTACTTCTTTAAAAAGAATGGAAAGAGTGTCCAGCAGCCAGCAGGTCATCCCTGCTGGGACTTCTGTCAATGTTAGAGACTTTGCTGCAACAAAATTTCTCCAGGATCTCAGTGCTCACTATCTCTGTTGGAGAGTACGCCCAGAGTCTGCCAAGAGAGAAAACCCGAATGCTGCACTGAAGTGACAGTAACAGGACAGAGGGGAGCTCTGCACCTGACCCAAGGGGAGGATGGCTAAATTAACCTTCTGTCTTGTTTCAGTAGAAGTCCAGAGTGCTCATCTCCACTTCTAATATTGCATTTACCATTATCAATCTCTTAAACTGCTCAGCCAGTTGATGGTGATCCCTTAAACTAGGGCATCAGATCCAAACCGGGAATGGCTAGACAGGCAGATGGATTATGGCACTGGCGAGATTAGGAGTTTTAGGCTGTGATTGGCTTCAAAGGCAGCCCATTCCAATTACTGTCTTCCTGTGAGTCTGGAAGTGACTCATGTAAAGACACTCAAGACCATCCCGCTGAGCCTCCAGATTAAAAATAACAAGACAAAATTTGGGAAATGTTTAATATGTGAAAAGCAACTGATCTTAAAATATTTGAATGGCAAGTCCCTGAAGGTGCATCTGGCATGGGAAAGTTCATCTCTGGCACTCAACTTGGCCCAGAGGGCAAGCAGCCTGGCTCGCCGGTGGCTCACACGAGGAGCCTGCAGAGCCCTTGGCCTCCCGTCCCTTCTCGCCCCCCGCCAGGCTCCCCGTGCCTGCCTGCAGCGCCAGCCAGCAGCGCGGCATCCCGATCCCGCAGCATCCAGGCCCAAACGGCACCGCCAGGCACATGCCAGAGCCTTTTCCATGGAGCCAGCTCTCCCTGGAGCCTCAAACTAACCAGACCCCCAGCCAGAGGAGAGGGTTCGGGGCGGTTACAAGGCACAGATTTGAGAACTTCCGAAGAAAGCCGGGTGCTGACAAAGAGCTCAGGGCTCTCCCCAGCCCCCCGCAAGCTGCAGCCCCGCAAGGACCCCGGCTGGGCTTCGTGGCCCGGCTGGCTGGCTGCAGGGGTCCGCGGGCTGCCAGGAGCCCGCCCAGCCCCTCCGCCTAGGGCGCAGCCGTGCCGGGCACGCCATGTACAAAGGCAAAGCACAGACCTTCTCCCTGGCCTCTCCGCGGGGAGGCTGCGCTTGTCCTGCCGGCCGCGGCCGCGGTGCCGGCGGGGAGCTGGGGCCGGCCGCGGTGCCTCACCGGCTCCACATCGATCCGCCCTCCGGCAGCCTCGCTGTTCTGCTCTCCACCCCCTCCTTCCAGGGGGACAAAAACGGGGCTGGGGGGGAACCTTTCTATTATTATTATTCTAATATATTCTGGGGGCTTGTGGTTCCTGCAGCCAGGCGGAAGTGAACCCGCTTTCGCCCCCCTCCTCCTTCCGCGATGCTCCGGGGCTGGATGCGGGCGGCCCCCGCAGCCCGGGGTCCGCTCCCGGGGCCCGGCTGCCCGCAGCCCCCGGGCGGCAGCGGCGTCCCGATCCCTTGGTCCCCGGGCGGGGTGGAGAAGCGGTGCCGTCCCCGAGACGCAGAGGTTACTTGAGAGGCAAAAAGCGGCGAATAATTTTCTCCACCCCAGTGATGGGCGGGCTGCCCGGTGCCCGCCGGGGTGCGCTCGGCGGCCCCAGAGCCCGCTGAAGGCAGCGGTGCCCTCAGTGACGCGCGGTCACAGCACCAGAGGAAAGTCTATAAAATGCAGCGAAATACACTCGTCCGCTGGCTCCGTAGTGACATCCCGCGGTGCGGGGATACTACTGCCGGCGGCCGGCTGAGCCTGGGGCTTACCCAGGCCCCCGGAGCTTTGCGGGGTTACGCGCTGCCCGCGGGCTCCGTCCGGAGCAGCCGCGCTCGCAGCCCGGAGCAGCGCCGGGGGGTTCCCGCAAGGACCCCAATCACCATCAGTGGCTTGGTTTTAAACCAGCCTTCTGCCGAGTGCTGCTGCAGAGCTGCGCTGCTCTCTGGCACTGTGGGGATTCGTGCCTTGTAAACGTGCCGCTTCTTCCACAGAACGCCGGAGAGCAACGAGGGCTCCGAGCTGAACTGTGCCGCTGGCCTCCTGCCTAGGCTGAGGAGCAGAGTGAGAGACATCAAATGAACATCCATCTAACTAAGGTAAATGTTAATTTCTTAATTCAGCATGTGCCGTCATGCTGAATCAGACTTGCTAGAACATCTCCCCTAGCCAAGAGGCACAGTAGAGATGAGGTGGTGAAACCCTGTCCCTCCCTAAGCCGTAGCTACTCTAAAGAACTCTCCTGTCCACCTGCCCTGTCACACAGCACAATGGGATGCTCTGGTGGCCTGTGGCAGAAAAGGCAAGAATAGAAAAGACAGTGAAAAAGACCTGAACTCATGGACCAAAACACCACAACCTGTCCGTACACAGGGCGAAAGGGTGAAGTCAGCACTTAGGCACAGCTGAGTTGAGTGGATTCCAGCTTACAGAGTGCTACTAGTAATGAGCACTTGGTGGCATCAACCTACAAATGTCTCCACAGCCCCTGGCAAGCTTGGTTAGATCCATGTTAGATACAAAGCTCAGATTGCCTGGACCAGAAAGATTAAGGCTAGCCTGGGCAGGCCTGAACACACAGCAACTGAAACTCCTGGTAATTGTTCCGTGGCATGTGGATGCAGGTGGTAGATGGGTTGTAAAAGGCTCTTCTAAACTCTACCACAGGAGTAACTCACATCAGATGGTGCACATGTTCACAAGAAATGACTGGGACACTCCTCACTGAGATCTCTGTTGTCCCCAGAAGCCAACTGCTCTCAGCATCATGGTAGCACTTAAACTCTGTAAAATTCTGTCTTGTGGGAACAGTGAAATGGTCAATGAAGGTGATACCTGTTTGGTCTGGTGTCTTGTTTAGGACCTGCCATTCTGGACTGTGCAGATTCATCTCTTCTCAGTTTTGTGTTGAACATTTCCTTCACATCCCAACAGCAGCAGAGTTGCTTAGTCAGCTGCTGCATCTGTCTCACAGCCTTAGGGTGTCTGTGTCCTCCACATTGCCGCTGGATGGCTGAACAGCCATGTCAGCAGAAATGCCTTCTTCCAGGTGGGACTGGCCAGAAGATTGCACCTCATCCTAAGGAGTGCACGCCTGGACACACTGGTGCATAAATTGTATCTTGCAGCTTAATTACTGCAATTCTCTGTGCTTTGAAATAAACCACAGCAGGTGTAAAATACAGCAGATGTCTGCTTAGCAAAGGAGAGCAGTGTGGTGCTTTGCTCATCTTAGATTCCTATTAAGTGCAGACTTTGGTCTTCTTTTCTGATATTCAAAGCCCTTCATAATCTTCCATAGCCAGCTCCTGCTGGAGCACTGCCACCGTTGACCAAGGGGTGAGAAAAGACTGTGGGAGTTTCACATTTCCCAGGCAGTATTTCTGCACTGTGGAACTTACATTGCCTCACAGAGATAGAAATAACCCAGATCTGAATGCAGTCAGAAGCAAATGCAAAACTTCTCTCCTGAGCTTCATTTCTTCACACACAATCATGCAAAGAACGCTAGTACCCAGCCCAACAAATCCAAGCCTATGAACTAACAGCTTGCTATTCCTCTTAGTGGCTAGATAGAAAGGTGGAGAAAGAAAGGCTTTTTTCTGTTTTAAAATACTTGGGAGGACACAAGTCCTACAGAGATGGGAACCATCTAAGTATATATAAAGACATAGTGAGATAAATTAACCCATCTGTTGTAATCTAACAGTTTAATAAAACCAATTAAAAAAAATCAACAGTTTCATGAAACCACTAAAGCACTATTGATATTTTCAAGTTTTTAAAATTCTTCTCCAAAGTGTATGAATGTAGGAAATCAACCATCTCCCGTCAGATTCCTCAACTGCATGAAAAGGAAAAAGGCTGTGTGTGAAGATGATGCAAACAAATCCATGGTGTAATTAAAGCAAATTGCCATTAACAATCTAACACAGACTATTACAAATTGCTCCTCACACCCCAAAACACATTGCTGATTTCCATTATATGTCAGCAGACACATCCATCGCTACCCTTCTTCCATCCCAGGAATCTCAAAACACCTCACAGATGGGGCTTAAATGAAGACTTACAACACCTTCATTCTTCTTCCACTGTGAGCACAGAGATGTGCTGATCATCTAACAGGAAGTATTAAAATGACTGGAAAGATGAAGGTGTCCTATCTACATATATGCCTTGCTCTTCCTACTGGATAGCACTTCCAGCACATCTGCTGGTAATTAGAGAAAGTTCTTTCCTTAAAGACTTCCCTGAGCCATCCACTGTCAGCTTTACAGGCAAATCAGGGCACAGAAGCAGTGTTTTGCTACATCTCAAAGGATTATGCCATTCAGTTCTGTGTCTAAAGAGCCATGTAGGAGCTATGGAGCAGCACTCAATATAATGTGAATTCACACGAGCTTTTGTTGGTTTCGAATGCTCATCTTTTGGTACGGCCAGGTGACAGATATGGGATACAGTCAAAACATACAGGAAGAGAACATAAGCACCCAGTGTATCAGCCACAGGCATGTTGTGTGTGCTCTGAGACCTCCCAGCAAAGAAGGCTTATCCGGGAAGTGGGAAAACAAATGTCTACTGGCCAGAGAGCTGTAGTAGGCCTCTGAAGTACTCTTGGAAGTGTTTTCCATTAAATGTGCAGGCAGGTTCAACTTCCTCCCTTCCCTCTCCTCTTCAATACATGCACACACCCCATCTCAGTGTGATTTATGATACAGTCCTGCTGTGATCTTTCTCTGGGTAAACTTCTGTGCCCAGAGTACAAGCTGAGAGCAGGAGTCTGAGGAACAAGCAGCAGTGGAGATTTGAGAGTTCAGCCCTGAAAAATGTCCCCAGTTAAATTACAGAGACACCCACAGACCTCAAGTAGCTACCAAAACACACGTCCAACAACACTGTCCATTAAAAAGGCACCAGCTGTGCTACTCACTGTGTTCAGTTACTCTCTTCCTGTGAGAGAATTGAAACTACCCAACAATCAGTCCCACAGCCCATAACCCAGCCCTGCCTTGCTGTGAGGGTATGTGTAGAGCTTTACACATGGAACACAAGGCTACCTGTGGCTATGGGCATCATGAATGTTAGAACAAAAGAGAGAATTGGCCATAGCTGGTCACTTCTTGAGATCATGTCTGGGTTACCTCTGTAACATCCTCTTCTATGTTCCTGGTTTTGTTTGAGTTTTTCTTCTAGAACTTGGTAACTGATGTCTCACTGTTATTATCAGTAATACTGTCAGTGTCTGTAAAAAGTACATATTTCAACTGATAAATGCTACAATATGAAAAAACAACGTGGTGTTAATAAAACACAGATGAATTCCCAAAGGAAATGAATGGTCTTAAAACCCACAAATTTGAGATAAAAATCCATTCTTCTGTATTTCAAGTAATTACAAGAGAAAAATTATGAAGACTGTTTCTTCTCAAAACTTGGCATTTTTTATATCATTCTACTGATATTCTTATTGAAAAATGGTGCTTTTATTCACTACCACTTTTTTTACTCTGGCCAGTACTGTAGCCAAACATCTGCATGTAAATTTACCAGAATAAGTTAATGGTTAGTAACTCAGGAGTTTCCAGAGAAGATCCCAACAGATATTTCCTAAGGAAAACTTTCTCTAAAGCTTTGTAAGGATGCACTTAGGAGGGGAGAAGACCGAAGAAACAGAAAGGTCCAGACAAAGCATCCATGTGATTGTTTGGATAAGTTGGGCTCTTCTTCTAAAAAGCCTCAGAGAAGGATTTGGGACAAATTTTCAGCTGAAGGCAATCAAAAGCTCAGTGTGCAAGTTTCACTCTGAACATGCCACTGTGACTAAAGAAAGCTGGGAGTGCAGGAAATGAGGCTAAAAGCAATGTCAAGGTAGCAGATAGTTCACTGCTCACAGGATTCATTCCTTTCTGTCTTTAGAGAGCTGCAGAGGAAAATTAATTATGATTATTACAGTTACACATTCTGAGCCTCTTCCTGCTCACATGTTGACCTATCTCTATACCGGAAAAATTCTTAAGAGCCAGCCCAGCTTCACCAAATATATCCCAACAGACGGAATCCTGTATATCCAGGATTTAAGAGACAAATCCCCCAAAGCCCACTGTCTAAGCAGATAGAACCCAGACAATCGTCAGCAAGCCTCCCAGGTCCTTGGCTTACACTGTGTTTGCATGCTGTGCCAGAGTAATGGAGAAGAGTCAGGCCTTGGGATTCTCCAGGAGCAGGTACAAAAAAGGCACATTACACTGCCAGACATTAGCAGCACTCCCACCAAATGCCCTTTTGTTTATATTGTTGACAATTAGTTGTCATGCACTAGGGCTGAGACAAAAAAATACTTCTGGCAAAACTAGTGTATTGACAGAATGATTTTTAAAAGATCGAAAAGAAGCCATGCAAATACATTTGTAAATAGTCTTACTATCCTCACAAGGCAATTACATCTGTTAAGCTGAACAGATAAATGCAGAAAATGACAAATCCTCATTTTTAGCTGATAATGAGTTTCTTGCCAGGCAAACTACACAGCTCTGGAGACTGAATCCTCAGACTATCCATAGACCACGGCTGCAGAGAGAAAAAGGAGAAAGTTTCTCCAGAGCAGGTCCTGAAGCCCAGGAATGCCTTCTCCCAAAGTCAGTGAGGAAGCCTGGGTGCCAAGAAGCAAATTTACATGGTTTTGTCTGCCTGTGACATACCTGCCCAAATGCACACCAGCTTTTTTTCAGCTGCACTAGGAAGTGAAGGTGTTATTTTCTTACAGCATAAGGGTGTCACACAGTGAGTTCAGCACCACTGGTGTAAAAGTGAGGCACTCACTGGGGTACAAATTATGTTGGGATCAAGTTCTGTACTTTTCAGCCTGTGCTGGAAATAAACAACGTCTGAGTAGTGCTGACCTTCTTTTTCCAGACTCCATTAGTTACTGTACAATGTCAGGACATAACCCAAAGCTCTGCACGCCCTGTGCTGCTATTAATTGCCAGCAACAGACATTCACCACAATGCACACAGTCAGATGAACAAGGAGTTGTGCAGCTATTTCCTAAGCAATACTTCCTCACCACCACTAAGGGACAGTGTTTCCTACATTTCTACTAAAAAGAATGCCATATCTGCAAGTTCAATTTTAATTAGCAATGGTTAATGCCTCCTTTTAGTGCTTGAAGTGTTTTACATTTTCTATTAGGTTTGTTTAAAAAGTTAGTTCTTCACAATGCAATGAATTACAGGCCCACTTAATGTACTTTCACTACCACTGATAAATTGAAAAATAAAACAAATGTATTTAGTGACGGTAATTCCTCCAATGAGCTCCTAAGCCTAAGAGGATGGCTAGTCTAAAATAAATGGTTTACAGTAAGGTGTCAATCAAAAGGCATAAACAGCTTTGCAAAATACATCCCCTTTTGCATATTATTTTTTTCCAAATGTATAATTTGTGTCTGTGAAAATCTCCTAAATTGTACTCATCTGTGCTGGCAGTGCAAATACCGGAAAATCTGCAAAATTATGCTCTTTGATAGGTACTGCTTCCTATTCCATTTATACCAGAGATATTTCTGCCACCAACTTCACTCAGAGTGAAGATAATGTCTACTATATTCAGAGGCAAAACTCACTAGTAGTCGCATTTCTCCAGGCATATTTTGTGTTCTGGAAAACAGTTTCATCAGCTTGAAAGACTCTGCTAAATAACCTTGTCTTAATCTTAAAAATACTCTGAGAGTCCCACTCTCACCAGAAAGTAATTTAAATACAGTAAGGCTGTGGCCAAGTTTTTACAGGATGATATTGCAGAGGTACCTGGTTATCCATATTTTCACACTCACAAATAAGAAATGTCAGTGAAGTAGTTGTTCCAGTGATAACAAATGACTGTACCAAGCCCAGTGCTGTATGATTTCAAGACCATATTTCAACACCTTTATTTTTGGTGTCTCAAACATTTGAAGACATTCAAATTTGTTGACTACAAGATCGATAGCTGTACACTCAAGCTGATAGTGTAGCTGCACAACCAAACTCCAATCTTCATTTCCTCTTTAGTGAGAGAAAGCACAAGGCACATCATATCCAATTAATAAAGAATAATTAAAAAAACCATCACGAGTCCCATGAACAGAAGGCTTCCCAGATTCTGTACTCTTCTGAATAGTACATCTAACCTTATCTGTGCGGATAATCCAGTGCAATTAGCCTCCACTGGTTCTAGCAGGCGACAGAGGCATAGCCAAGAAATAGATATTTTTAGCACCCACCCTCTAACCCTGCCCTGTAATTAACTGCAGAGCCCCACAGATTTCTGCCTGACTAGCTGTTCAACTAATGAGAGGGTCCAAACTCAGCTACCATGAACCCTGAATTACCTGCCATTCATGGATGAGTCTTTGTGACCCCCAGAGCAAAGCACAGGTGCAGAGCTGTGCTGCAAAAGGGACACAGAGAGGAACAGGGGCCCCCATGCAAAGTGTGCACAACTCTGCTGACTCCAGTCACACATATTGAATGTTTTGGATGGTTACACAAGTGGGAGCAAAACCTGGTAGTTCCTGTATGGTCATTACCCAAGATATAAAATGTTTGGCTTTTAATTAAGATCTACAATATCAATGTCACAAAATGAGTCTGAAATTACAAGAGCAAAAGCTGATCTGATTGTAAAAAGCTCAGCTATTCAATTGAAGGCCAATGCTTGGTCATAACCAGAGAAAAGTTGAGGTCAGGAGTCCAAGTTCAGGAGTGGAGAAAATAAGAAGCTGAAGGAAACATTATATCCTCCAATAATCCTTGCAGGAGATATGATTTCAGCATGAAAGGATGCAGTCCAGCTTTCAAGTCTCCAAGTAAAAATCATTCTACTATAACTCTGATGTGAGATAAAAGCAGACATATGATGTAGTAACACTGGCCTTTCCCTGGTGTTTTTATTGGTGCTGCCCTCCATATTAAAGAAAACAAACACTCTGCTTTTAATATTAAAGACAACTCCAACAGGTCTGCTTTAGAGAACTTCTCTGTGTTAATCCATGCCTTGTAATATAGTTAGCCTTGTGTAAGTTTGGAAGATGGCCTGTTAAAATAAAAGTAAGCAGAAGATTGGCTTTTAAAAAAACTTTTACCCAGCTTTCGGGGGCTTTTGTTTGAGTGTCATTTTTTTTTCAGTATTAGCTGCTTCTCCTTTCTCTTTTAAACGATCATGGTAGAAAGAATAAACAAGGCTGTCACCTCATACGTGGTTCTCCCATTTCTTAACTGAGGAATAGGGAGATTTGAGTCCTCCTGAGATCTGAACTACCCAAAGCAATGCATAAATACATGAAAGAGCATGTTTTTTAATAGCAGTATCACTCAGCTGGTAGCACACTAAGCTAGAAACTTGAGACAAGGTCTGTTGTAATTCTGCTCTGAGCTGATGGGTACCTCCACACAAAGCATTTCCTCTCACTGTGTCTCAGTTTCTCTGTTTCTATAAAGGATAACCTGAAAAGTCCACAACTTTTCAAGTTTCTTCAGATAAGACAGTGCAGTGTAACAGCAGTGCCAGCCATGAAATCACTAGATGAGCTAAGGTCTGATTCCCCTCTTGTCAGCAGAGCCTCTGATGAAGCACCTACATTTGGGCAGAGCAATATAGAACAAAGAGCTGCTGGAAGTCCTGCTCCCTTCTCCCTCTTCATGCCTCTGGATTCAGGTGTAAGGATTGTTAAGGATGCTACAACAATAACAATTCTGCTCTGTACTGCATCACTGTACTGTCAGATGGTAACTTTTGTAGAATCATAGAATGGTTTGGGTTGGAAAGGAACCTACAGATCATCTCGTTCCACCCCTCTGCCATGAGCAGGGACACCTTTTAGTACACCAGGTTGCTCAGAGCCTCATCCAACTTGGCCTTGCACACTTCCAGGGATGGGACATCCGCAGCTGCTCTGGGCAAGCTGTGCCAGTACCTCATCCCTGTTCCAGGGAAGAATTTCCTCCTAAGATCTAATCTAAACCTCTTCTGTGTCTGTAAAAACATTTCCCCTTTTATTATTAATTTTCTTGTACTTAAATCAGATATTGTCACACATTCCTTAAACTAGTTCTGTCAGGTTGTTAAAAACTGTGGCACAGAAGAACCAAAAAGTGAGTAATTGCTGATGTTAATGAGTTCAAGTAAATTGAACTGGCGCTTTCCTGCCTGCTTCCTTTAGCCATGAATTTGGCCTGCAAAATGTCTCATGACCAATCAGTGGTATAATGTATCTCTGAATGCACAGAATAGGGTGGAACTCTTTGAGGATAGAATCAGGAGGGAATTTTCCCCTCACAAACCCTGAGCACACTGACTGATACATCACTTTTGTCATGGATATAATTCTGCCAAGCGTTTAAGCTATTGAATGTTATTGAACAGAAAACCAGGAAGTCTTGTTAACAATTACGGATGACAGTGTCAGTAGAAGAAAAGTAAAGGTGCATTTGCTGAAATGGAAGTTAGAAGTATCTTCAGTTCTCTTTTTGATGTATGTTTGTCAGCTGCTTGTAACGATGGACATCACAATTTACATCAATGATGAATACTTGGATGAGCTGGAGCACAAAACAGGATGCTGTTGTCCTGATCATTTCTGTGACCAAAGTAGGTCACACATAACTTTGCAACATTAATAACATCCAGATTCCGGTTTTCCACAATGGAGTCCTCATTACTGCCTGAGGACAGCATTTAACACCATGTATTTGCCCATCATGACAACAATCTGAGGAGAGGGCAGTGAATTAAAAATGAAAACATTGAGTTAACCATCTCTTCCTCAGTTAGAGTGCCACAGCTGCTGCCCAAACCATATCCTCCTACAGGAAGGAGACAGTGGCCTTGGTAATTAGCCAGACATGAAAACCTTCCTAGGGCACTCCTCCTCTTGAGAAGCACACACAGATCAGGACAGGCTGTCTAAACACACCGAGCCTCTTCTCCCTCGCTGGGTTATTTTCTTTCTCCCTAGGGGAGCTCCAGCCAGGGGAAACTGTAACAGAGGTGGCTTGGTTTCCTCCCTGTTTTTATAGCAAGAACAAGCTACAAAGGCACCCTTTCGATAATGTCCAGTTCTTCAAAGTCAAGTTCTCTGCAGCACTGAAACATTTGAAATTTCAGTTCTGCTTTCACTGCAGTTTTATCTAGCTACTGTATTTCTAACACAGCTGGAACACCAGCACCCCGATTTGAAGTGCACCGATGTCAAGTAGCAAAAGACACCTTATGACTCCAGACTCTCTGCTCATTCCAAGGAGATGCCTAGATCCTCACTCTCACATGAAATAATGTATGTTCAACAAGTCAGAGATGCAACATCAGTGGTGACTAGAGACCCAGTCTGGGCTTTCCACCTCTAGGACAGACAGGGACCAAAGGAATAAAGGTCTCACCTCTTTGGACTTGGGCTCCAAGCAGCTGAATCCCTGCTCACTGCAGTTCAAATGCCAGGCCTGAAGATACTTACAGGAAAATTGTATTGGCATTAAAAACATCAAAATTGGATTATACTTGGACACATGCTGGCAAAGTATTTGCAATGGATTCAGAATAGCTGGAAATTGGCCACATCCACATAATATTCCTAAAGTTGGATAAAATTTAACAGCAGTAAATTAAGAAACTTTGCCAACTCCAAAGTACTACCTCAAACTTGGGCCAAAACAATGCACAGGCACCCAAATGCTCTGGAGGGAATTTTCCCTTCTGCCAAAAACTGTTGATCAGATAAGAAAAGCTGGGCTATGGACCACAGGGATAGGGATGCTGTTTCTGGAGAAGGCTGGGCTTTGGAAAAGAGCCTTTTTGGCAAAAACTAAGGAAGTTACAATCAAAAACCTAAAATACTTGCAGAGCTCTGTGTAGAGGGCAAAGGACTGTGGCTGCTGAGGCATCTGTAAGTGTCAGGGAAGAGCCCTCCGGACCATGAATGCTCTCCTTAGCCACCACTCTTGTGTCTCCCCCGATGAGTCTACAGAGGAAAACGGAATTGTTACAGTACATAGAAACGTTCCTTTCGTAGAGATATTTGGGGCACGATGAGAGGTGGGAGGGAGAGGAGAAGACAGAAAGAACAAAGAAGTGTCAAAGGGGTGAGACAAGCTGCTGGCACCCCTGTCTTTTGTCATGTCTCAGTCCTAGTGCCTGTTGAGCCAAACTGTGAACTCTGTGTTTATGTCACAGAGCTGGGAGGCTGCTCACACACAGCAGTGCTACCCCCAAGCACTTACACAGAGCCCTGCCTGGCCCCTGGCACCCCTCAAACCAGGGAGACACTCTGCACCCACCCTGGAGAAGCAGCACAGCCTGTGAGAACTCTTCCCTCCGCTTCAGGATTATCCCGTTCGATATTTAAAAGATTCTCCCCATCTCTTAGAAGTGAAGAGGGGGAGGATCTGTCTGATTGTATCTGTGACCCTGGCAACTCTTCACAAGCAGAGACAGCTGAGTCACTAATATTTAGAAAAATAACATAATTGACTGTATTCAGGCCTGTGGAGGACCCCTGCTGGGTATTCACAGTTAAGCATTAGCAACTCGGTCATTCCTGGCAGCCTTTGTGAAGGGTTGCCAGGGCTGTAGATTCAATTAGATGACCTCCGACAAACTGATTTCCACTGCAAATATCTTTAAAAAAATACATTAAATCCCCAATAAATACAGTGAAATTGGAGGAGACAGCCCTTCCTACCTCATTGAATGTCCCAAATCACCCCACAGCCCCAGCAAGAGGCTTGCCTGGATGTTCTGCATGCTCGGGCTCTATTATCACCGCTGCCTAATGTGATTTAGCCCTGTCTGTGGATTGCACTCTTTAAATCTGAGAATGTGACAGTGTCGCGGTTGGATGCAGATTAGGATACAAAATGATGTTGAAAAGGTAAAAATATTTTCCTGTATCTTTCTTTTCCTTGTCACTGGGCAGGGGTGACAATTCTTTTACTGCTCTTTTTTATCTGTAGACAGCTTTTTTTCCCAGTACTAACCATTGAATTATTTTGATGTAAGAAGAACTAAGATGAATCACATCCAGTGTTTTGTATTACTGATTACAATCTGCTGCAGCAGTACCTTACACTGAGCTGGAATATTTATTTTCTTCTCAGTAATCTATACTAAAGGTGATTCATGTGCCACTAAGGCATCCAGGAATGAAATTTTTAAATTCTGGCTTATGCATAGACTTTTATGATAAGCCTTACAATAAAACAAACAATGTGGACACTATTTGTTAATACTATCATAATAAAATCAGCTAACACCTAAATTACACTTCATAATTGCTTCTCATAATGTCTGCCTCCTCCAACTACAGGATTTCATTTCAGTCAACATACTCCGACCTGCTAAATTGATTCTCAGCTCAACTATTTGTTTGCTGCTTTTCTATCCTAAATAATTCTGAACAACTACCAAACCCTCATCTTTCTTGTACACATCAATGTTTGAGGAAATAGAAGGAAACAGAGCAGTGCTGGATTCTCAATAAGTCCCTCCAGAGAGAAGCTTACTGAAAAAATGTTTTAAAATAATATATCCTATTGTTGGGGTTACAATGAGATATTAACTCGGTAGCAAAAAAAAAGTAACAGGATAACAGCTATTATGAAATGATTATCCAGAGAGCCATCAGCAAGCATTTTCTCACATGGTATTGTAATTATTCTTTCAACATGATGCAAAGGAATATAGTAAGGGTATTTACAGAGAAGAAACTTTTCTTTACATATAGTGTAAATTGGTATATGGAACAGAGACACTGCATGGAGTTAAGTCTGATTTTTTTTTTCTCAATGTTCCCTGCTGAGCAGTGCCACAACTAATCAAGCTTTCTAGGTTTTAGTTAATTGCTGGACTCCAATAAATTGGTTTGTACTGGCACTGGTCCAGGTCTGATAATTTCACAGCCTTGCAAACTGCTGCATGTTCACACAAGAACCTTGAAAGCGGGGAGCTGGGATAAAAAAGAATAAAAGAAACTCTTGTTCTGTGACGTTCCATTAATACTTTAAAAGCCAGCCCACTAGCAACAGCGTCTTCACTGTTTGTTTTTCTCCATGTATTTTATACTGATGTTTTTAATGATGAAATGAAATACCCCCTTTCCTCACTTTAAACTTTTTTCTGTAGCTGGTTATTCTCAAAGAGTAATTTCTAATTTCACCATTATCGTCCTGGACATTTCCACTGTTCCCATCCTCTGTTGAAAATTAATTGTGACTTTTTGACACAGCTCAGCTATTTTTTCTGTCTCTCTACAATTTTGTTCATGTGAAAGGATCACCATCTTCCGGTGAAGGAAAATTCAAGACTGGCTTTATGAACCAGACAAGAGAAAGGAGTGGTGTGCCCCTCTGGCCTAACTCAGTGCTGGTGAGTGCCCTCACGGTCAGTCGGACACTGAGGCAGAGGCCAGCTTGGATTTTCCTAAGCCTGCAGTTAGAATCAAGCAGGCTGGCATCACAGTTTAGTGCAAGTCAACACTTTAGGGTCTGTTATGAATAAGTACACAATATTGTTATCAGTGGGAAAGACAGCTCCACAGCTATTAGTTCATTTTACAACTGAGCTCAGTTACACGGAGGACTTTGTGTCCTCAGCTCTCACTGGTAGCAATGGGATTTGCAAGTCCTCAGCCCCTGGCAGGCTCTGGCTCCATGCTGGCACATATTTGACTTTGTTCTCCCTAGAGAAGGCTCATTTGGCAAGTTCAGTTTTACTAATGGGTTTCAAAAGCACTCTCACACCAGCAAGTTTCTAAGCAAAAGAATTACATAATACCCGAGGTGTTCAGTAACGTCGTTGTTATTGTCTTTGGCTTACCAAGGCGAGATTAGCAGCACTAATCACGGTTTATAAAAGTGTATTTGAATTGCAATTGGAGCCTCATTCAGCCCGCCTTGACTCCTTCTGTCACGCTTTGGGAGACAGGATTGACTGGGTTTATCTGGTGGATGCCAGCTGCAAAGAAATGCCTCAGCAAGTGGGTCTTTATCATGGTATGATCAGTCTGTAAGATTTGTTCCTGTTTTTCTCATGCATAACAGGAGTAAGAGCAAATCACTGGGATTCTTTTAAACTCCTGAAAATTTTTACCAAGTGTGATTCTAGTCAACAATAGCAATAGCAAGGATGAATGTTTGTTGTTTTTATGTGAACTATACTACCTTCTGCTGTTTTCAAGAATATGTGCTAGTGAAAAAACAATGAAGGTGAAGCAATCCCAGAACTAAGAAATAATCATTTATACAGATTCTTTGATGCTGCTTTTTAATTGCTGAAAATAGTCCCTGAGATGCTATTGCATGTTATATGGATTTACACTTTGCTGGAAGCACTAATTGGGCTTCCTGCCCACAAAACACTGCCCATACAGGAATTATAGATAAAAGTTTGGACTGAAGGTTTGAACTTGCTATTCACACAGCTCATGAATATACCAAAAAAATCTATATTCCTACAAATCATCTTGAAGTCTATGACATGACAGATATGAAAGAGAATTATAGGATCATAATTACAGCTGCACACACACTGTGGTGGTAATAGATTAGATTAGATTAGATTAGATTAGATTAGAAACATCTGCAGATGAGCACTTTGAGGAAATGATGAGCACATGTGAAACTCAGGAGGGCCTCACCTCTGAGTGCATATATTTAATCTACACCTACACATTGAGATTCTCAACACCCCACCTAGCAGAGCATCATTTACTCTTGGATGGAATGGAACATTGTGTGGTTCCCTTCTCCTGTATTTTCACTGCTGCTGGTCTTGTGAGTCTCTTCTCACCTGTGTATTTGGAAGTGAAATTTAAAGACATATATTTTATTTGCATTTTTTGACAGAACAATGAAAGATTTTCAGCTACTCTTCAGTCCTATCTGAATATATCCACAACAAGGTAATGAGGAATTGGGCTGCAATTTGACATTTTGTGTAATGCTGTTGTTGTTTAGCAAACTGAATTGGAATCTCAGGCTCACTACATCCATCTGTCTCACTGGCAAATAAATAAACTAATTTCTAGTGCTACAGGACTGACAACCCACTGGGGATGAAGTCCGTGCTACAGAATGGACAGGAGGGTGGAGAATGCTCATGACCATCCTATGCCATAATCACAAAATCATGCATGTCTGAAGCCCTTTTTGTTCAACAGTATATGTGGAGACTTCTTGGTGAACATCCAGATTGTATTCCCAGTATGATATCTGGGGGGGGGCTGATCCAAACCACAAAAAGTAATTTAGAGATTTTTATAAAATCCTGGGAATAATTTTTTGCATCTTGAGATACATTGTCCAAAGGGCTTCACCGAATTTATAGGAATGCAAAAACCAAAGGAATTCATTACACTAAGAACTTCCTTTCATACATTTTTAGAGTGAAAATTTGACCATAGATAAAGAGAGGAAAAAAAAATAGACAGGGGAGTTGTGTCGTGTGTCTAATATCTCTCAGACCTCAATGTCTGTTCCAATTAAGAAAACTCCACATGGTGTGTAAACATGTTAACATTGGCATGAATATTTTATCCTGTTTTTTTTTCCCCTCACAGGAACTGAGAAATAATAGCAGGATACCTACATGCTGCTCAGTCACTGTGAGGCACAGCACAGGGACGTGGACTTCTACTGTCTGTGTCACATTATTATCTGCTTAATTTCCATTATCTTTAATGAGAATTGGTTTTTAAAAACTTAGGGCATCCTTCAATCTTTAATGCTCACTGTTGGGAGCAATTCTTTCCTGTCTGGACACCAGAATGCAGAGCATATTCAAGCAGTGAGTTCTGCTTGGCAGCATGAAGGGTAACTATTGTGGATCTGATGCTTCTCCAGAGCTCTCAGTGCCACACGTGTGCAGCAGCCCTGAACTTCACAAGCTGCAGTAACAGCCCACTGCTAAGCAAGAGCACAGAGCAAGGGGCTTGCTAAGTCATCAGTGCTGTGGTCTAAGGAGGGTAAAAGAGGCCCCTACTATGGGGCAGTATTAGCTTTGAGACAAGGCAAAGCATAACGAGCTGTGGCGACACATAAAGGGTAGTGGCTTGTCCTTGCACCTCTTGGTGAGACTTGGCCAGAGCTGGGAGAAAAGCAGCAGCTCAGGCATAGGTGCAGCACTACCAGGATCCAGGGGCACTGGCAAACCCTGCCTGCTCAGCAAGGGCCACTCACCAAGTGGCCACCTGGGAACATGCCATGCATGCACAATGTCCAGCATGTGCCACATTATCCTTTGGCCTAACAACCGTAAGCCTTGCTGCAACACTATGCCACGGGAAGATGAAGGACAAGAAACAGACGCTGCCATTTTATGTGACCAAGAGAGATGCCAGATTGCATCATCACTCCACAGCCCTCAGGGACATCCCAGCAAATGTGAACAGCTTGAGCAGCAGGACCAGGACTAGGAGTCAGACTAGAGCAGCCTGCCCTTGGAAGTCTGGGTTTCCACCAAGTTGCCAATTCAGTGAGTCCCAAGCCCTCACTTGAGAGAAAGGCTCTTTCAGCCAATTCTCTACAACCTAAATCTGCCAGAGCGGGAAAAAAACACCAGTTCATAAATCTCTATGTTCAGCAAAGGTCTTGCACCTGAATTACTATCTCCGGAGACCATCAGACAGCAGCATCTTCTGAAACAGTCTTACAGAATGCAGTGGAAAGTGCTGACATCTATAGCAACTTTCCCTAAGCACTATTCAGGCCAAATAAGGAATTTATTTTCAAAGAATCCCTCTGCTAAAGAATTCAGGTCACACAGTCTACAGAAAATATTTCACTTCTCATTACTACTACACTGACTAGGCATAAAGAGTACTGCAACAATTACTGTTGTCTTTACACACACTGGACTTTGTATCAGCACGGAGAAGAAAATACAGGGGATAAATGCTGTCTAGAGAAGACTGACAGAGGTGGGTAGCTGTGTTGGGTGGATTGTTCTGGAGGATGTCTCTGCTGTAAAACAGCTCTGCCCAGGTCCAAAGCTGCATTTATTAAAGTCATGTAGCTGCTATCAAGCCAAACTATTAAGCCTGTCTACAAACACCTGTGGATTCCTACTCACAAAGATTTGCAACAGGGTCAGTTCAGTCACACATCTGAGTGTCTATATTATCCTTATGCAGTTTATCGCACAGGCTGAGCCTGCATGGTCTACCGCAGCACAACACCTAAAGGAGCAACATTACTACAGCCCCACAGTTTAGAAGCACTTGCATGTGCTTAACTCTTTGCTCCATGAGCATGGATATCCCTCTGTGGGACTGGAGCTTGCACAGCGCAGGTTCTCTGCTTTCATGTGCAAATTACAATCATACTTCTGATTCAGAGTTACCGTTTCTTTCTGTGTTTGCCCATCCCTGTTTCATACAGTGTCTCTTCCAAAACTATCAGCCTGCAGCAGTAGGTATCACATTGGGGACTAAGAGCTTTGAGCAATGATTTTTCCTTAGGAACATGGATTACTGCTTGTGCACAGCAAGACAGAGTGGCAGAGTGACACAGAAGTAGGCATGGAGCACTGTTTTCAAAATGCTTAGCTCCAGAACTTTCTCTTTTCGTTATTTAATATTTAGAGTTATAAAGTTGCATTTGACTGACACACAGCCTTGGTTACTCATGAAGTCACACTACAAAAGCCTTAGTAAGTCATCTATCCTTTCCTCATCCTAGTATAAGGTTTCACCACGCACTGTACCTTCAGTATTTTGTACAGCTAAGGTACAATGGAAGAAATTAAAGTTCTGCTCGATTTTCAGCCTTCTGAAAATATCTACTAAGCCTGAGAGGTGTATGACCTCCCAGCAGTGCTCCCCAAACACCCTGGTCCCAAACTAGGGGAAATAGGTTGTAATTTGTTTCTCCACATGATGTCTTTTCATACCTCACTCTTTTTCTCAGATCATTTGTCAAGAGTTCACTGATCTCTTCTTATTAGTTACAGGGGCTACAAGAAGACAGAAAAAGAATGTTTGACCAAGCATATAATGAGTCATGGGTTTAATTTAGTTCCACCAGAATCTCAATGTGACCTTGAAACCTTCTAACACAATAAATCAGACCGGAGGGTATCAGCAGAAGGTGTCTGGCAGATCCCAGTGGATGCTAACTCTGTCGGGTCTGCTCCGGGGGGCACCCCGCCTGTGAGAAGCCCATTAAAGAGCCGTCTCGGTGTGGAGTCCGCTCTCCAAGAAAGCCACCCGTGGGGCTCTCTGTTCCCGCGGAGGAAACTGTGGCCACGGTCACCCAGCCCGCAGCTCGTTTGAAGGCACCGGAGCACGGCCCCGCCGCCCGGGTGCGACTCCCGCGGCCCGCAGGTGGTTCCGCGGGCGGGAGGGCAGCCCGGAGGGCGGGCGGGCTCCGAGCCCCGTGTCCGGTGTCGCCCCTCTCCGCGGCCCCCCATGGTGGAGCGGCTCCACCCCGGCCGTGTCAGTCACGCCGCTGTGCCGGGCGGCGGGCGCGGGGCGCGGGCGAGGAGGGGGCCGGGGCGGAGGCGGACCTGCTCACCCCGCCTCCCTCCGCCGCTCGCT